>JAZKJV010003472.1:0-29527 GCA_037367405.1 Ottelia alismoides
TTTCGCTCCGGATCCCAACCGGACCGTTCCTCACAATCTGCAAACGGCAATACACCGGCTGTACAGAGCAATTAGCGCAAATTAGGGTGGCCAATTAGCGCTCAAGTTGCCCTGGGAAAATTCATCCGGAGCTGTGCTCTTTCTACTGACCTGCGGGCAAGCAAGGGCAACGTCCGCATCCCTGGGAACGCTTATCCATCTGTATTACGACCAGCCTCGGATGTGCCCAACAATGCTGCGAGGTTCGGCGCAGAAGGAGCCAACCGTAGGGGAAAGAACCACAACTGGCCAACTGTTGAGTGACCGCCATGATGTTGCTTTCAGCATAGGTTGCTGCATCCAACCTAAAGGACGCTGTAGAAGAAGGCTGCCACTGACAGCTTCGTCTGGCTCAAGTCGAAGTTCCTGAAGACTAGTACTGCCAACAAGCGCACTTCAAGAAGGCCATTTGGTCGGAAACACCATGGGTAGAGTGCTCATCACTGCAGGGCTGCTAGCTCTCCTGCTATGTCAACAGCGCTTTGCCGCGGCGTTGCACCCCCCGCACGGTACGCGAAATTACCTGAGGACCGCAGACGACGACCGGTTCCTCCTGACTGCAGAGTGCGAACCTTGTCATTTACCTGCATGTGGCAGCTCCACGACATGAAGCCATCCAGTTCAAGCAGCCCACACGAGCGCTGTTGAGCTGCGCAACGCGCTTTACGTAGCCGTGTCACTAGAGTTGAAGCTGGGTGCCCTACCTACCGTGCGACACTCTTATTGCCAGTGCCTATTGCAACGCGCACATCAGGGCGCTGGTGCCCCGGCGTTGCAACCAGAGCACACGCTAGACGTGGTGGCGCCGAAGCGAAAGCGGGACAGGGCCCATTAGCTGCCGACCCGTCCATGCGGCCTGTCACCTGGTTAACCTGGTACTGCATGCTTACTTCTCATCCCCTGAACGGATGCAGTCGCAACTAGGCGCAACGCGAGCAAAACGTGTCTATCGCAGCTGACGCACGCAGCTGATGGGTGCAGCTGACGAATGCGTGGGACCAACGCCACTGAGTTTGAATGCATGCTGTCTCATGTATGGTCTAATGCACGCAGCTGACGACATGACGCGCGAGCGAATCAGCACGCTGCTGGACCTGTACTACAGCGGCAAGCTGCCCCTGGAGCCGCTGCCGCACGTCGCCCACAATGGCACTGTCACAACCAGGCGCCATGGGCGTGTCCTCATTGCAAACACCACGTACCGGCTGCGGTCCTATGCGGCGAATGGAGATGTCGAGATATGGGTACGTAGGGGTTAAACGCACACGCACGCACAACGGCCATTTTGTTGATGCAACGGTGCACTAGGGGGCGGAGGTGCGCGGAACCATGTCAAAGTCAAAGAGCCGGTCACTGGCTACACTGGCGCAGATGGCACCCTGATGTGCTGAATTGTTGATGATGTTGCGCAACTAGCACAACGTGCCCCATACGTCTGTAAAACACTCGGGCCATGTTGACACGAAGAGCCCCGTGTGCAAACACGGCACCGTATGACACACGATGTCAACATGGCACCATGTTTTGGGGTCCGTGTTAACAATGTGCCATGTTCAAACACGGCCAGCCACCGTGACATTGAGCCATGTGCAATACGGTAACAGTTAGTGTTCAACACGATACCGTGTTGCAACATGGCCGTCCACCATGTTAACACGGCCATGTCACCGTGTTGACACGGTGGTGGTTGATGTTAACACTGTATTGTGTCAATATGGACGCACACGGTCAATTTAAACACAGTGTCAACACTGGCCTAATCTTTTATAGATGTACCCATAATGTTTGCAGGCAGGACCAACCTCGTCCCTGACCGCCTTTGAAGCCTCACTTCCTAGCTAGGCCTTGTGAGCTCCCACCCGCTACCTAACACGCCCCATAAACACCTGGCGCGCGTGTTTGCAGGCGTTTGACGCCGTGCCTGATGAAGCTGTGCAACAGGCGGCGTACCTCATAGGCCGCATGCTGGAGTGGGTTCCGAAGGTGTGCACATTCACGCACCGAAAGGGCATGCATGCGTAGCATCCGTGGCTAGATTGGCGTCTCTTTGGGAAGTCGTGCAGGTGCACAACCAAAACCCTGCGAAACCACGGCGGCCTGCGGCTGCAGCTAGCATCGCCCCGTCTGACATGGCCAGGCGGGCGGGCTGGTGGCCCCCGGAGAGCGGGGGAGCGCGCCCCCCGGGCCCATGTAGGAGTAACAACAATGATAACAGTAGTAGTAGGGGGAGGTGCGGGTGACCTCGCGTCGATTAAGGGGGCTGGGCATGCTGCCAGGCCCATGTACCATGGAGGTTTGCATTTGGGTGATCGCAGATGACCGCCGTTGTGCTTAGTGGTCCCTCGACCCCTCGTCCTACTCGTCCTCTGTGCCCGCAGACAATCCGTGAGAGGCAGCGGCTGGCAGGCCATAAATTTGCAATCATCGGCAAAGACCAGGTACAGATGCATACATCGATACATGCACGGACGTTGCATACATCCACGGGGTTCAAGCTGGTTCAAGTGCTGAGGAGGGTGTCTGCTGCTGGCATCTTGAGCTCTCTGCATGTAAGTATGTACGCAAGAGGGTGCCAACCATCTTTGGCTTGAAGTATCGTCATAGATGTGTATCGAAGTATTGATGAAGCCCTTTAAAGGCTTCGACCAAGGCGCGATGGCTGGAACAACTCCCACCCTCTACTGCATGCATCGGTGGTAGCCTAATACTTTCTGACAAGGGAGTCATCATTTTCATCATTTGGGTCGTTTTCATCATTTGAGACGTTCGAGGCATTTGAGTCATTTGAGTGCTGGACTCTCTGCTTGCTGGACTCTCTGCGGCTGTTGGGGATGGGGAACTGTGTAGAGCTTCAGTGCTGGTACAGCGGAAGAGCGAGCAAGCGACTAGCAACACGCTTGGTGTGCAGTTGCAGCCTGATCAAGCTTCGTTGCCTGCAGTGCTTGTCTTGAGCGATGATTGCACGTGAGCGGCCTGATCTTACCCCGACGGCCCCGCTTTCCTTAGGCCCCACAAATGTCCGAGTTGGCCGGGGCTCATAGCGCTCATGTCGTTGGTGATATGGTGATATCGCTGTATATGATCTTCCCAATCGTTGGTGACATCGCTGTATATGGATCGGGAGCTTGTGAGTTCGAA
Source organism: Ottelia alismoides (assembly GCA_037367405.1). Taxonomy (NCBI): domain Eukaryota; kingdom Viridiplantae; phylum Streptophyta; class Magnoliopsida; order Alismatales; family Hydrocharitaceae; genus Ottelia; species Ottelia alismoides. The sequence goes on from JAZKJV010003472.1 coordinate 3,178, forward strand.
CCTTCGAGCCCGCAACTTTCTACTTGCGGGGGGAATGCCGTCCTGGGCATAGTTGACCACTCTTTGATACTGCCAACCAGGAGGAGCGAGTAGGTGAGCGGAGCATGCCTGTAGCCGGAAAAGCCGAACATGCCGGCGCCATGACCGAGAGCATGCATGGAAAAGGACGGCGCTAGGCGGATTTGTGAAGCCGCAGAGCCCTGCTGACGGCTCACCACCTCTGGCCCCTTAACACACGCGGGTATGACCCAGGCGCCATTAGCTCTAATTGCCACTAATTACTAATTGCCACTAATTGGCACCTATTAGCTATGTGCCCGGCGTTAGGCGACTGGGTCTAATGGCGCTCTATTAGACTAAGTGAGAAAAGTTAGGCCTGTAATAGAGTCAAATAGCTGCCCATTAGCGCTCAGGCCCACAGGCGCCATTAGCTCTAACTGGTGCTTAATAGGGCCAGTTACCCTGAGGGGCAGTTGGTAGGGCAAGCGTAGCGTTTCCCTTTTTTCCTTGGCCCCGACCTTGCTGCTCAGCCAAGTCCTCCTCATCCGCATCTGCGGCCCAAAGCGTGTCATGAATGCCGCCGCCGCCGTCGCTCCCATCCTCGGACGGGCACCTTCTCATCTTCATCCTCAGCGCTAGACATACCTCCGTGTGTGCACAAAGGGCCGCGGCGTGGGCGGCCAACCCGAAGCGCACAAACCCCCAGCAAGCCAGGTTTCCCGAACCCGCCGACCCGAAAGATACAGCAGTGAACAACAACCAACCCTATCGACGGCAAGGACAAGCCTCACAAGGGTCCCCGTTCTCGATGGGGCAACGGCCACGCTTACGAACGAGGTAGCAATCCTGCCTTCCCGACTTCCCGCATGCCCCCGGGCGTACCCTCCCCCGTCAACACTGGAATGTCACACTATGTATGCGGGGTTCGAACTCACGACCTCCTGAAGGCAGTTGCCGATTATCCCCGTAATTCAATGTGACTGCCTTGGCCAGGGTCCTGCTGGTGGGGGAGAGGGCGTCAGCCATATTGGGCTTTACATGTATGTATACATATATAGGCACTAGCCGAGTTTCTCTACAAGTACTACATAATCATAATTACAATAACAATAAGTATAACAACAATAATAATAATCATTATTTGTAATCATAATAATGATAATAATAATAATAAAAATAATAAAATAATAATAATAATAATAAGACTAATAATAATAATATTGATAAGAAGAAGAAGAAGAAGAAGAAGAAGAAGAAGAAGAATCCCCCTAAAGGTCCGAGTTGGCCGGGACTCATAGTGCTAATGTCGTTGGTGACATCGCTATGGATCGGAAGGTTGCGACTTCAAATCCTTGAACCTGCAGCTTTCTACTTGCGGGGGGAGTGCTAATGTCTTTTGTGACATCGCTATGGATCGGGAGGTTGCGAGTTCAAATCCTTGAACCTGCAGCTTCTACTTGCGGGAGGAAATGCCGTCCTGGGCATAGTTGACCACCCTTAGAGGCGGGGGCTATGCTGCCAACCGGATCAAGCCGAACATGCCGGCGCCATGACCGAGAGCATGGAAAAGGATGGTGCCAGGCGGATTTGTAAAGCCGCAGAGCCCTGCTGACGGCTCATCACCTCTGGCCCCTTAACACACGCGGGTATGACCCAAGCGTAAGGTTTCCCCTTTTTAACAATAATCATAACATAATGATAATAATTGTATCGATTATAATTATAGCAACAATAATAATGATAGTTATTGTATTGCTGTTTGCAGATCTTTTTGTACCACTCCAAACCGACAAACTGTCAAAGCGTGAAACAGCAAAGTGACAAAGTGCAAAACGTGCAAAACTCCAGCGCAGCGAGGAGGCCGCACAGCTTCTTGCAGCCGGGAAATGGGGATGTAATGTGGCCTAACGAACGCGTGTGTGCCCATCGTGCACTCTGTCGCGCCGCTTGCCTTGTGGCCCCGAACGATTGTTGTCGTTTTGGCGGGAAATGGCATGGCGTTTGAGGGTAGGAAACCGCCCGACCAGGGCGCATAGGCTGCGGACCACACACACACACACACACACACACACACATAATAAAAAGAAGATACGCTGAGCTGAATACTGGAATGCATGCCGTGTACCGCGCATACCTGTGCCAGTGCGTCGCGTGTGTGTGTGTTGGTGGCCGTGGATGGGAGGTGAAGTGGCGGGCGGGGCGACGTCATAAGGCCCATGTAGGGGAAGTTGGAAACACGGGGAAGTGAAACGCTGGCGGCTGAGCAGCTGCGGCTGACGCTGAGGTGTGTGTGGGAGTGGGGGCTGGGTATGTAGGAGTGGGGGCTGGGTGTGTAGGAGAGGTGGTGGCCGAAACTCCCATGCCGCACGGCACCACTAAGCAAATGGCAGGCGAAATGCAGTGCGCAACCCAGCGCAACACACACACACACACACACACACACACACACACACACACACACACACACACACACACACACACAATGTTTGTGATCTTTCTATGTGCTCCAGAGCCCTGGTCGGCCCAACTTGTGTTGGTGCCCCGGAAAACTTGTGCAAAGATGGGAGCATTTCCAACACAGAAGTCCCAACAAGCCCGAGCCACAGCCGGAACAGGGGCTGTAATACGTACGCACGCATGGATGTAACATGGCCAGCAGCAGTCGATGCTGTGCAGGGCTTGACTCGTACCATGGGCTTTCTAGCTAGGTGTTTTGCGTGCACCGCAAAAGGGATGGACGCCACGCAGGGACCGTTCCTGCAACGAGCGGCACGAGCGTATCCACGCCCTACCTCCAGTGGCTTGCACAGCTCGCATATCGTCCAAACATGTGTGCCATGACCGCAACTCAGCGGATGTCCATGTTTTGTTGGGACTTTTGTGATGAACATGGCGTGATGCTTGGTCGCGTGTTTCGAGGTGCCAAGGCAGCAGGCTAGGTCGGCAAGGCCGGGTGTGTGAGCTAGAGGTAACTACTATACGTATATTCTGGCGCACGGGGATTGGAACGTTCCTATACGTGCCGTGGCCGCTGCCTTGTGGCTCCCAAATGCCATGGCAAATCGGACGAACGGCAACGAGGTGTGGGGCAAGCTGGCAGGGGGTTCGATGACCATACACATGTTTACTGAAGAGCATTGAAGCCTTGTTGATAATGTGGTACGGGGCCTGTGGCACGTTCTGCGGCATTGCATGTTTTGCGCTTTGTCATTTGTCGGTTTGTCGGTTTGGGCGTGGTACAGAAAAATGTGCAACCAGACAAAAATAAAAATGAAAATAAAAATAATGATAATGATAATAATAACAACAACAATAATAATAATTATTATTATTATAATAGTTATAATTATAATAATGATGATAATAACAATACACATCGGTCGAACCGGCGTGTGTTTTAGCTGCCGGGTCGCCCAAGCGTGTCCGTGAGATTACCGGTTCTGAACGTCTGCAGCAGGGGGGCTGCGCCTGATGACAGACAGCCACCACCAACAGACGTGCCAGAAATCTTTCGACCCCTATGAGGATGGAACCCGAGACCTCTCGCATGCCAGCCACCTCCACGAACTCATGTCGTGGCAAGGCCTCGTCCAGTTTTTCCTTCCACTGGCGGGAGATTACAAAGAGTACTACATAAAACAAACATATAGCGACTGGCTGGACCATTCGGCTCGGGCGACCCCGGGTCTGACCCATCTTTCCCCTGATCTGCCGTTATACTCGCAGCAAATGACTGAGATTCCTGAGTACGCCCAGCTAGCCCAGACCAATAACGGCTTAACTGACGACGGCCGCACTTGGGGTAGCCTACGCGGCGTTGGTGCCATCCCCCGGGTGCCAGTGTCCAGTTGTGGCGAGGAGAACCTGCTGGAGCTTGACAGCGACCGGTAAGCCTTTCGATCGCGCTTCACTTGTGCCCATTTGCTACTTTATCTGGCCTGAGACCCTACCATCAAGCCGCAAACAAAAACACCGTCAAATAGGTAGCTCTGAGGGCTGCTCCATGCTAGCCGATCGTGCCCAGGCCCCTTAACACACGCGGGTCTGACCCAGCGTTTTATTGTTATCATTATGTTGCTATTGTTTTTGTTATTGTTACTCCTGTTTTTGCTGTTGTTGTTGTCATCATCGTCAGATAAAGTGCAGCAGTTGGTAGTGATAGATTGGAGGGAGGGATTGGAGTGTTCGTGGCAACGGCAGTGCGTGGAAGAGGGAAAGAGGCTTGGCTACAGGAAAGGAAACACGAAAGAACAACGAATGCTGCTGGCCTAGCTGGCGTGGCCCTTTACAGGCATGGCGTGAGCCTAGTGTCCCGTTGTAGCTGGGTCATTTTCTTTAGGGGCCAACGCATGGCACATACAGTACCTGCATACGTTCAGCTATAAGCAGTCTACCTTTTTTCATCCCTGCTGGCAATATGTGATACTCCGAGGCAGGGCGGAAGGGGTGAATACGCTCAGAAAGGCTCAAAGCTATCCAGAAAGGCTCAACGCTACCAAAGCGGCGAACTGGGTGGGTAAAGCGCCAGCGGGACCCCAAGCCTGACATGATGCGCCAATCGTTCCTTGGCCAAGTTACGGACACGTGTATGTATGTACACATGTATGTGTGTATGTGTATACATGTACATTGGCAAACAGAAGGCAAGCGATTGCTTTGACCAAGACGTGTGTTGCTGGAAACGTTGCCACGCGCTGCTAGCACCAGCCTAGCCAGCCTGACCTGTGTTGCTGTAGGTTTCACGTGCATACATGAGTAGGACGTGGTATGATGAGATTGCGGAGTGCTGGGTTGGCGCAGGTTGGTGCCGCCGCCCATCCTTGATGTGTGCCGTGCCACTGCAGATATTGGTCCGAGAGCGTGCTGGTGCACGAGTTTGCGCACGGCCTGATGAATCTCGGAATGGATGGGTGCGGCCTGCGCACTCTTGGGAGGCAGTTTGACAACGCCAAAGCTTCCGGCGTCTACAACACAAGTGCGCACGTATGGGCGATTGTGATGGCGGCGCTTCTGCGTTTCAAGGCCTTGAGTAGCAATGAATGAATCTCATGGCAGGGCACAAAGGCGTATGCGGTGCACACCTACACGGCCTCCGGTGGTGCCGCGGCCGTTGGCAGCCAACTGCGGCCCCGTTCTGCTGATTAGCATTGATTGGCCGATCACAAGTTCCCCGATGCTCACGGCTGCCTGTTCCCTGCCTGTTTGTGTGTGTGCGCGCGCGCGTGTGTGTGGCGCGTGACTGGTGTAGGGGTCTACATGATGCGAAACGTGTTCGAGTACTGGGCGGTGCTCTCACAACTTTGGTTCAACTCCACCACTAGGTATGCAGGGAGGGGTAGATATAGGGCGGGCTGCACATGGCGGGCATTCGTGCGTCTGTTGTTTTTCGTCGACCCCAACTGCTGCTCGGCAGGTGCATACGTGTTCGCTGCTTTGGTACGCTATGGGCATGGCAGTAATGGCAGCAGGGAGCCATACAGCAGCCAGCAAAGTGGTAATGAAGCAAGAGGCGGGGCGGGATGAAGCCGGATGCCACATGGTTGTGCGCCGCCTTTGCTTGCAAGAATCGCGCTCCAGCGGGCCAAGCACTCGGCAGCTGCATCTTTGAATGAAAGGTTCCCTTGCCCAGTTCGAACCATGGGTTTCATTCAGGACAGCAGTTGTCAAGAGGTGTTTCTATCGGTGGTGCGTGGTAGCGGCGTGCGGCGCACCCCGGCGGGCCCAGCCGCGCGCGCACCAGGGCCTCAGTTGCAGGCACAGAGAGGTGCCGCCGATGCTTCCGGCCAATACACCAGTTTTGATGTATTAGGGGTTTGTGAAGTAACCCTGATTGCACATGCAGCCAAAGGTGTGAGACTGAGTCTTACTAGCAAAAGGTTACTCGAGATGTCTCGCGCACAATGCGACGCCTATGTATCGTCAGAACCCGTTTCTTACAACTCCCCCCCTTCGGAAGGAAGGCCGCCCCGGCCTGGGTCTGGAAATAGGAACGACAGAGTCCTCCCTTTGGAGGTAACCACCCTCTGGGACCAAGCCCTTAGGACTTAACTTTTTGCTTTTTTGTGGAGGGCCCGGATCGAACCCGCGACGTGTGGAATCACCCGATTGTCGCGGAACCAATTGTGAGACTGAGTCTTACTAGCAAAAGGTTACTCGAGATGTCTCGCGCACAATGCGACGCTTATGTATTGTCAGAACCCGTATCTTACAAAAGGTGACTAGCACCCTCTGGTAGGCATCTAGCTGGCACGCACGCACCATCTCTTCATGCACACATGCTGCATTAGCGCCGCTAGATAGCTAGGCCGCCGTCTGTCTGACCAGCGCACGTATGTTTATAAGCAGCACATCACTATCAGGCTCCACTCCGTGGCGCGTACGTGCTCCTCACGCACCCTCGGACACAGCAGCGAGCTCCCGTGCCGTGCGGCACAGAGGACAGAGCCGAGCGACCCTCGCACGACCCTTCGGGTAGTTCACCTAAATGTCGCAAGCGCATAGACGAAGATGCAATAGGGGAACCTGTGTTTCCGTGGAATGAAGTTGAAGTCATGGCAAGTGCACGCACCGGCGCCGCAGTTTCGGCATGTGTGACTTTGCTCGCGCACCCGCCGCCGCTCTGGATCCGCCTCAAGCTGGGCCTGAACATACGCCGCAAAGCTCAACACCTCTGGACTCGCTGGTAGCTGCGATGCAAATGCGATGTGTGAAAAGCCGATCGCATGTGCACACAGCAATGTCGTTTGTGCTTCTTGGCCACCGGCACCGTCATCGCTGAATTGTCGTCATGTCATCGCCTTCAATGCTTTGGGCTATGAACAATCCATGTTTGGACGTTAGCTAACGGTGATTTGCCGCCTCTGCCAGAGGCTCTGAGGTGACCGACCGGCTGACATCGCGCGACAAGCTGCAAGCTCGCGACCCGGGGGCCATGGCCGAGCTTGCAAAGGTGCGACTACGGGGCTGGCATAGCTGGCATGAGTGCCGCCCTGCGAGGGTACATATGCAGCCTCCACCATCGATCGTTTAAATGGGCTGCGCCACGCATGCATCACCGCATGCTCAATCTAGAGTACAAGGAAAGCCACACGGCGATGACGTCCTGCGTGGTGCGCATTTGCTTGCTCTGTGTAGGCATGCCGTGCAGCCAGACACACACCCTACCAGGGGCTGAAGCCGGGTACGGGTAGTCAGCCGTCCATGGTCCGGGTACCGTCCAGGTGTAGCTACACCGCTGATGACATGCCCGCATGACTGATGCGCAAATGAATGGTGGCAGTTTAGTACTGCTTACATACGCTCTGTCGCCTGCCGCCATCAGCTGTCGATTCACTTTCGGCCCGCGCCCGTGTCCACTCGCCGCAGGTGTATACCAGCCGGACATGGCAGTACGACATCGACTGCCCCAAGTGCCGCACAAAATGGCCCTGGGCTTCCGCCGCTGCCACCATCCCACGGCCCGGCGCTGTGCCGTACAATGGCACCGGCGCCTGCCCCATCCTCCCTGCAGGATGTACAGACAGCGCCGCCTATGCACTTGAGTGCCGCATGTGGGCAGCGCACGGCGAGTGCCAATTGAACCCGGCCTTCATGTCCAGCAACTGCATGGCATCTTGCGCCGCCGACCCAGTGGATGGAAGCAGCATTGGAGGCGCGTGCCGCCGCCTCCCGCCTCCAGCACCGCCAAAGCCCGTTCCACTTTCGCCATCGCCGCGTCCCTCCCCACCCCCTCCACCCACCCCAACCCCGCGTCGCCCCCCTCCCCGTCCATCTCCATCGCCCCGCTCCCCTCCACCTACCCCAACCCCTCCGCCGCGTCCCCGTCGTCGTCGTCCGCTTCCTCGTGCACCGCCGGCCCCCTCTGCATCTCCTGCGCCACGCCCCCCTCCCCGTCCACCACTTTCGCCTCGCCCCGCCCCAACCTCTCCTGCTCCCAGCCCCTCTCCGCGACCGCCTCCGCCCAACACCCCTACACCCCTTGCCCTACCCCGCCCCTCTCCCCGACCTCCTCCGCCTCGCCCCGCACCACGCCCTGCCCAGCCCAGCCCTACTCCACCCCGCCCCGCCCCGCCCCGCCCTCCTCCGCCCCGCCCCCCGCCATCCCCGCCTCCGCCCCGCCCCTTCCCCCCACCTCCTCGGCCCCGCCCTCCTCCTCCCCTGCCCGTGGTCTGTGTGGACGGCCACAGCGGCTGCCCGTACTGGTCGTCTATTGGAGAGTGTACGGCAAACCCAAACTACATGCTCGCCAACTGCCAGGCGTCGTGCAAGGTGTGCACCGCCCCGCCTTGCAGCGACGCCGACAGCAACTGCGCGAGCTGGGCAGCCGCTGGCGAGTGTACGGCGAACCCTGGCTACATGCTCGGCTTCTGCCCCGCATCGTGTACCGTGTGCACCGGCGGCACGCGTTGCAGCGACTCCAACGCCAACTGCCCGTCCTGGGCAGCCAGAGGCGAGTGCACGGCAAACCCTGGCTACATGCTGGCAGACTGCAGGGCTTCATGCAAGGTCTGCTAACCAGGCCAGCGCGACAATGGGCAGACGTGTGCGAAAGTGCTGCATGCACGCAGCATATGAGTCCATGTACGCATGTGCGCGCACATGATCAACGTGGTAGCGTGCTGCCGTTTGGGTGTTGGCTTAAATGTGCCACAGTCAGCTCGTACAACGTACACCAAGGCAGAGCCTAGCGTGCAGCAGGGTCAAGCAACAGTGCCAACCCTGAGGGTCTTGTAGGGCCCATGTGGGGTAAAGCATAAGGGGCTGTTGAGCTTCGCCATTACGGTACCGTCGCGTGCCATTGTCAGGGTGGTGCAATACCAAGTCATCACACGCAAGGCATCACACGCAAGGTCCGCGGCATTAGGGGGACTGCTCTGACGCTGCTATTTGGTTCGTATCGTGTAGAAGACTACTGTAATGTTACAAATTGTCCCAACTGCGCCCAGCTAGCTAGCATCGTCCAGCTGCATCCGCATCTATCTGCACGCACGTGGACAGTATCAGCAATGCGAGGAGTACGACCCATGATGATAAGTACAGTGTCAGCTGGCGTCAGCTCACAGCGGGCGGGGTTCAATCAAGCACGCTCCAGGGACGGGACGGAGGATGCCTGAGGTGTGTACTACTAGAGCATTCAACATGACAGCTAGCACCAGCCAGTTGCTGTAGCTTGCCCACTGAGGTGCGCACGAACTTGCACACTGCCCCTCGAATAGCTCCTGGCGGCCCCAACCTGCTGCGTACACATTTGTGCACAGCAACTACCGAATGCTCAACTGTATGTTATCCGCTCGCATCCCCCGCCAGTGGAAGGACAAACTGGACGAGGCCTTGCCACGACATAAGTTCGTGGAGGTGGCTGGCATGCGAGAGGTCTCGGGTTCGATCCCCATAGGGGTCGAGGAGATTTCTGGCACGTCTGTTGGTGGCTGCTGTCTGTCATCATCAGGCGCAGCCCCTCGGCTGCAGACGTTAAGAACCGGTGATCTCACGGACGTACTCCTGCGACCCGACAGCTAAAGCACACGCCGGTGTGACCGCTGCGTAAGCTTTTAATGTTACTGTCATCATTAACACTACTATTGTTTTCATTGTTATTGTTGTTATCTTTGATTGTTATTTCTTTTACTTGTTAATGTTATCATGATTGTTGTTACCTTTATTGTTGTTAGTAGTATTGCCATTGTTGTTACTATAATTATGGGGAGGGGTCACTTCTGCTTCATGAAGCATGATTGGGGCAGATGGCTGTTTCTCATTTCAGCTGTAAATCAAATTGAGTACGGTGCTGTCGTACCTGCTGTAGAGCAGCTGCGCCGCTTTAGCGGCGCCATATGATTGGGCTTCCCAGCCGGTGGCTGGTAATCTGCCCAATCCCGTCTTCCTTGAATTGCGGCATCGCGTGGCTCCCTGCTAAGCCACTCTCTGCCGCATTGCGACCGTGCGGGTCGTTACTTACTTCTTTCGTCGATCTTTCTTGGAGAGACCTCCTAGAACAACCCCCCCAAAGGTCCGAGTTGGCCGGGACTCATAGTGCTAATGTCACTGGTGGCATCGCTATGGATCGGGAGGTTGCGAGTTCAGATCCTTGAACCTGCAGCTTTCTACTTGCGGGGGGAAATGCCGTCCTGGGCATAGCTGACCACCCTTAGAGGCGGGGGCTATGCTGCCAACCAGGCGGAGCGCTCCGCCGAGTGGGCGGAGCGGAGCATGCCCGTAGCCGGATCAAGCCGAACATGCCGGCGCCATGACCGAGAGCATGGAAAAGGATGGTGCCAGGCGGATTTGTAAAGCCGCAGAGCCCTGCTGACGGCTCATCACCTCTGGCCCCTTAACACGCGCGGGTGTGACCCAAGCGTAACGTTTCCGCTTTTTTTTCCTGGAACAACAACCACGGTATGAATGAATGAGCAACACTAAGGAACATGACCCACCACCTCCGGCGAGTGCAACGGGTCCGTCCCCGGAGCTTACCACGGCCGCGAGTATGGCAGTGTTGCAGCTACAGATTATTCAGATCTTGCAGGCGCAAGCAAAAGACAAAGAATCTTTTACCGCCAAGCTCGAAGAGCAGAAGAAGCGGTACGCAGCCCTGGCAGAACAACACGAGGATCTCAAGCAGTCCTCAGAGACCCAGGTGGCCCGTTTGCCGCGCCAGAAGAAGAAGAAGAATGCGCCAGCTGAACAGCACCTTGGAATCGCCAGCCGGACTGAAGAACCCGGACTTACTGCACCAACACAGGGTACTGCGGGTACTGCGGGTGCGTGTCAGAAACCCAGACTGGACTGGGCAGTACGGCATTATACGGGCGCAAGGTACTTAGGTACGCAGGCCCACAGCACGAACATCTCGAGCATTCCTCTTGCTATGTGACAAATGGTTTCGAAGCCTCGTTTTTCCTTTATGGCCTCCAGAGTTCTTCTGGCAGGTCTCGGGCTCAAGCCTGGCTGAGGACGCTTTCTTCTCATAGTCGGCCCTTGCGGTACGAGTGAGCTCCTAGTCGGCCCTTGCGGTACGCACGGGGGAGGGAAAGTTACCTTGCGCAAATCGCAAAGCAATGGATGCGCCTCCATTCACAACATGAGTGATTGGGCGTGAAGCCCCACGCTGTCGAGCTAGTCGAGCCGGCCATGTGGCGCTAGCTGTACGCTAGTGACATGGAATCAATGTGACGCCCGATGGGCGGGAGGAGGGGTGTGTGTGTCTAGAACGAATCCCAGTGCTCTCGGGACGTTGGCGTTCCGAGGGGGGAGAATGTCAGAAACCCAGACTGGGCAGTACGGCATTATACGGGCGCAAGGTACTTAGGTACGCAGGCCCACAGCACGGACATCTCGAGCATTCCTCTTGCTACGTGCGTGACAGTGCGGCACTCTCAAAACGCAGCCGAATGTTTTCGCGAACAGCAGTTGTGTTGCATAGACACGTTTGCCCAAGGATCGTCCGGGGCTGTCCGGGGTATCTCCTATTCGTGTACCGAACGTTGCTGCTGTATGAGTCTGTATGAGGACGGAACCTGGTGGCTGGGTAGTTCGTAAGGCTGCTCCGTGCTAGCCCATCGTGCCCAGCCCCCTTAACACACGCGGGTTTGACCCAGCGTATTATCATTATTATTATTATTATTATTATTATTATTATTATTATTATTATTATTATTATTATTATTATTATTATTATTATTATTATTATTATTGTTATTATTATTATTATTGTTATTAGGACAGAAGCTCCGCTCACGTGTTGTTGTACCTGATCACAAGTTGTCGTACGAAGCTGTTTCGAAGTGAAGTGCGCGCGGGATAGCGTGTGGGTACTGCTTTGGACACCTGACCAGATGTTGTACGGCACAGGTGTTATGTCGCCACAAGTTGCTCAGATTGCTCAGTCGTGCGTAGCGTGCGTGCTAGGCACTGTGGAGGGAGTGTGCGCTGCTTGTGCGCAGGCGGAGAGGGTACGTAGGTAGGTGCACGGGCGCCTTGGTGCGGGCGTGCACGGAGTAGATCGGCCGCTCGCTGGCCGGCAGAGGTGCGGCTTCGCCGCACAGGGGCGTATGCAAGCGTGCGGCTCAGGAGTGCTCCAGGGAGGCGTTGAGCCCCTGTGTTGTTGGCACGTTATAAGTCCCCTTCCTTTGGGCTGGACAGGCAGAGAACAGGCGCCGGTGAACTGCCGGGTCACAGGGCGCAGAGGGCATATACCCGATAATAATATATAATAATAGTACGCACGCAAGGGTAACCTCGCGTCGATTAAGGGGGCTGGGTACGCTGGGCCTCGTTCCCGTAGTGCGGGGGCAAGGCCTTACGAGTTACCCAACCACCGCCGCATATGTATACCCGAGCGATCAGATCGCTTAGCTTTGGACGCTCAGGAGGTATTCCGAGTCTTACTGTGAGACTTACTCCGAGACTCACTCACTCACTCACTCACTCAGCCTCGGAGTGAAGTCTGTCCTGGTCGACTATGTTCAGCAGGCGGCCCGGTGCCTCACCCGCTCCCTGAATGACGACGGCCGGCTGGGCATCGTGACACGTACGTGCACTGCTCAAATTGCAGCACCACTGGCTTGGCAGGGGGACCCGTGGCGCGTCCATCCTGCAGAAAGAGTATGCCTACTACAATACGTTGAAACAGCTAAACCTCATGCAACAACACGAGCTTGACATCATGGATCACGACAGGCCATTCTCCGCCGAATCGCACAGCATTTGGCGCTCCCTCCGTAATGCCCCAGGCGGTGAGGGAGACGCGGAACGGCACCCCACATGTAATCAGCTTCTCCCACGTCACCAAAACACGCTCACCGCCCCGCCTTATATAGTTCCGGCGATGGCGGACACAACGTAGTTCCAGGCTGCGTGCAACGTAATGCAGCTTCCAGCAACTCCTCAGCACGTCAGACATACAAGCCCAGGCCATATACGAACAGGCCATATACGAACAGATTCTCGAGGGTTCTGCCAGGCCATACGGCTCAACCCGGTCGGCGACCGTCAGCCACCCTCACAATACAGGTAAACAGATGCAACGTCAGAAATTCTCTCATCAAGTCAATTCACACATAAAACTTCATCCTGTAGCCACTCCACCAAAACATCAGCAATTCCTTGGTTTCTTTTTGTAAAGCCAGTTATGCCATCACGACAAATCAGCGTGCTAAGGTTTTGCGTCCCAAATGCGCGTCCAACGATCCAAAACGATCGAACTATTCAAACCGTTCACGATTTAACACCGACAGATGGGCACCGGCTGCCTAACAGCGTACGACCAGCACGGCAGCAGGCCGATGGTCCCGCGCCCTTAAGCACGCGTGCGCCGCGCGCGCAAGCCGCGTCGCACCATACGTAGTGTACGTGAAGTGTTTGTGTCCTTCGAGCGTGTGCGCCCCATGCCCTACGCATGCAATCTTATGCGGAGCAACTGCTGTCTTGTTCACTGAGCGTGTTGTTGCCGTCACCTCACAAGTTGTGCACATACACATATGCTGTGTGCAGGTTTATTGACCGTTCACAACCAAACGCCTGTCATGCAAAACGTATGCCACAAGTGAGGTTGCCACAGCTGTGGCACTTCCCCCAGCTTAGGAACCGATGCGTCCTCGCATCGCCCCATACAGTGCCCTCATCCGATGCACAGGATGTTGGGCGCATAGGTGTTCCACGCCGCCGGCTGGGTCGTGGAGCCGACCGTGTAGACCGTGTATACCTTGCGGCGCTGGCGCTGGTGCACGCATACATCGCCCTCCAATCGGACAAAACCTGGCAGTGGTCCTACCCTTAGGAAACCGACACCGCACTTAGCGGTCCGCAGAACACACAGTGTACTTCATGGCTTGGGCTAGCCCCAGAGCCGTGCAATTTGTAGGCGTTATGCCGCAGCCTTCGCCCATTCTTTGTGGCGGTTCTCGTAACGAAAGGGAGGGCCTTGAGTTACTTGAGTACGACCAGTCGCGGAAGGTAGTAGTAGTACACCAGAGTCCCTGGCCACACCACCCCCCGCTCCCTCGCCTCCGCAGCCCCCACCACCCAGCCATGCCCTTCTTGCTGCAGCGGTCCTTCGTCGGGCCTCCCCAATCCTCCACCCCGCCCAGGCCCTGCTGGCCTTCACCGAGGCCACCCCTGCAGCCGCCGCGGCCGGAGTTCTCATTCCCCTGCCCGGCGCCCCACAAACGTTCCCTCTCCCACCCGGCTTCCTGCGCCGTGCAGCCTCTGTAGCCTCTGCGCTCTGTGCCCTCGGCCCCCTTGCTGCTGTCGTGGCCGATGGCGGTCCGCCTGCCCTCGCAGCCCCTGCGGCCCGGCGCTCCCTCCTCCTCGCCACTTATGGGTCCTCTGACGAGCTACGTGCTGTCCTCACCCCCCTGGCTTGGACACCGCCGCCTCAGCCCGTGCCTATCCCCCCAAAGGTCCGAATTGGCCGGGACTCATAGTGCTAATGTCGTTGGTGACATCGCTATGGATCGGGAGTTGTGAGTTCAAGTCCTTGAACCTGCAGCTTTCTACTTGCGGGGGGAAATGCCGTCCTGGGCATAGTTGACGAGAGGCGGGGGATATGCTGCCAACCAGGCGGAGCGAGTAGGCGGAGCGGAGCATGCCCGTAGCCGGATCAAGCCGAACATGCCGGCGCCATGACCGAGAGCATGGAAAAGGATGGTGCCAGGCGGTTTTGTAAAGCCGCCGCAGAGCCCTGCTGACGGCTCGTCACCTCTGGCCCCTTAACACACGCGGCGGGTATGACCCAAGCGTAACGTTTCCCCCTTTTTTTAATCCCGCTGTCACCCCCCACCGCCCCCCTGAGCCCGTCGCCCTACCTCGGCTGTCCGCTCCATCACGTCCATCCTTGAGGCCTCCACGGCTGCCTACCGTGTGTCCCGCCACCTGGACTACGTACGCACCGCGCTGGACCGCCCACACCTCCCCCCTGCCGCGCCCCAGCTTGCGGCGTTCCAGGCAACCCTTGCTGCCATCTGGCGCGCTCCTCTGGACAACCGTATCAAGGAGATGCTGTGGCGCCTGCGCCTGGCTAGCAACACTTTCCCTGGGGCATGCTTTCGCTCGTGGACTTGCCCCTGCGGCGCCGCGTCTACTGCATCCCGTGGCCGCTGTCACACGTTCTGGGACTGCACCGTCGCCCAGGCCGTGTTTGCCCAGCTCCCTGACCCCCGCCTGCCTGGGGGCCCCGCCCCCCAGGTCATCCGGGCCAACGTGTAGCTCCTGCAGCCACCACCAGGTTTTCCGGCCTCCCGCGACAGCTGGAACCGTATCGCCCTGGCCGTGGTGGCCGCCATGGAACACGGCCGCCGTGTTCTGTGGGCGCAGCAGCACACCGCGACCCCAGCTGCCGATGCCACCAGTAGCACCCCTGCTGTGCGTGACAGCAGCCAACCTAGCAATTGAGCGTTTTTGGGCCCTGCTGGATGAGACCCTGGAAAGCCCTGTCCGCCCTGATTGCGAATACCCTGCTGCGCCCTGTTGCCTCCGGTGTTGCCCTGCGGTCTTCACTCAGCCCTGTCGCGCCTGTGCTGCCTGTTGGTGTTGCGCCGTGTATGCCACCCCGCTTCGTGGGCTGTGTAGGCTTTTAGCCCTTTTTCCCTTTGTGGTTTTTCCCCTTTTGCGCCCCTTGTCCTGTTTGTTATGTCGTTTCGGCTGCGACTGTGTCTGTTTCTGTAAATGGCGGCGCTACCCCTGTGCCTCTAGTGCCTCCGATGCCTCGCACGCGCACTCCCTTCCTTTCCGACCTCACGCTGTCTTAGTCCGTCACCTGTTGGCCTTTTGGCTCTTGTCTCCTTTTCGGCGTTCGTGGTTGGCTGGCCGTCTCACAAGCGGCCCCCTGCCCCCATGGAACGAACCTACTACCTATGCGTCTGCGTCTTTGAGGCGTGCGTCTGCGTCCTTGAGGCAGCGGCATGAGGCACGGGCCTGCGTCAGTGACGGGGCCAGCCTCACGGAGGCGCGCGCGCGTGGAAGCGGGCGTGAAAGGGCCGCGACTGAGGCAAGGGCACGACAAAAAAGGAAATGACGCGACGTACGGCCACAGCACAAGGCGCACCTCGCTCCACTGAGGCGGGATAACAAAATCCTATGAGGCACGCGATGAGAAGCTGAACAAGGGCGCAGTGCAGCGCGGCACGCGGCGCCCGGAGGAGAAGGCCGCGCAGAACAGCCGGGCCCGAGGAGTTGCCCCAAGCCACAACAATGTCTCACCGACGTCCGCCGATACGGAGAGCACGACGCCAAAGGCGAAAAGATGGTGCAGGTTCCCGAAGGGTGTCTGCCTAAAGCCGCTGAAACGAAAAGCGGCCCACTTCTCCTCGGCGCAAGGCGAAAAGAAGGATAGAACTTGGACGGATCCCTATTGAGCTACGGCTGGACTAGGTCAGGCGGCAGGTGATCTACTTCTTACCTTCTCCCTTCCCTTTCTCCTTGAGCGTTGAGAGAGACGACACCGCTGCCGCTGCCGGTGTCCTCGCCTTGCCGGGGGTCCCCCAACCCTCTCCTCTCCCACCTGGTTTCCTTCGCCGGGCAGCATCTATCCGCCCTCTCTGCCCTGGGCCCCCTTGCTACCACAATGACTGACGCCCCACCCGCCCTGGCCACCCCTGCAACCCGCCGCTCCGTCCTCCTCTCCGTCTACTCGTCACCAGACGCCCTGCGGGCCGCCATTGTCCCCCTTACCTGGACTCTGCTGCCTTCCACCGTCCCCGTCCCCCCTTCACCGCCTGTTGCCCCGCTCACCCCCTCTCCTAGCGTCCGGAACATCACTGCCCTGCTTGAGACGGGTACAGCAACCTACCGTGCTTCCCGCCACCTCCACTTCGTGCGTGACGCCCTGGACCGACCCTCTCTCCCCCCCACAACACCACACTTGGCGGCCTTCCAGTCCACCCTAACTACGGTGTGGCGTCGGTGCCCGCATTGACAATCGCGTCAAGGAACCGCTCTGGCGCCTCGCCAGCAACTCCTCCCCTGGCGCCTGCTTCCGCTCGTGGACCTGCCCCTGTGGAGCTGCAACGCCATCCTCTCGCGGCCGCTGCCATACCTTATGGGATTGCACCGTCGCCCAGGCTGTCCTGGCCCAGCTGACGGATGCGCGCCTCCCCGGGGGCCCCGTCACGGCCGTCACCCGCGAGCAATTGTGGCTCCTGACCCCGCCCCCCGGCTACCGGCCCGGCCGTGATCGCTGGATTAGCATTGCCCTGGCGGCTGTTGCAGCCATTGAGTTCGGACGCCGTGTCCTGTGGGCCCGCACGACTGCTACCCTCCCAGATGCACCCGCCGCCGCTGCAAACCTCGCTGCCGAAAGCTTTTGGTCCCTCATTGACGATGACTCCCACTAACCCCCTGTTGTTGCAGCCTGTTTTTTGCCGTTGGTTTTGCTTTTCGGTTTCACTCGTTGGTTTTGCGCGGCCCCGTTCCTTTGCCGCTGGTCGCTGTTTGTTGAGGTTCCTTGCTGCTGTTCGCCCCTCGCGCTTCCGGTCTCTGTTGCCTGTTGCTGGCTGCCGGTCGTAGTTCTGTGCTGAGCGCCTACGGCTTGGCGCCTTGCAGTGCGCCGCCGCCGTGTTGCCTAGCCAGGTCTGCCTTGCTTCGGTTTCGTCTCGTTCAGCCTCGTTCCGCGTCGTTCTGGCGTTCTTGGGCTGCCCTTGTGCCACCCGGCCTTGCGGCCCCCCTTGTAACGAACCTACTACTACCATGGAAACAGATGTAACCAGCCCCTGGCCCAAGAACGGCGGGCCCCTGCGGGGCCTCGACCCGGGCATATGCCCGTCGAGGCCGGTGAAGAGTCGTTCGTAGCATTTACGTGACGCAAGGAACACTGCTGCGCGCTCACACCAACTTCATCACTCGCGCAAATAGCTGCGGTACAAAACATCTTGCAAGCGCACCCCTCCCCACCTAGGGGG
This sequence comes from Ottelia alismoides, assembly GCA_037367405.1. Taxonomy (NCBI): domain Eukaryota; kingdom Viridiplantae; phylum Streptophyta; class Magnoliopsida; order Alismatales; family Hydrocharitaceae; genus Ottelia; species Ottelia alismoides. The sequence goes on from JAZKJV010003472.1 coordinate 21,072, forward strand.
GAGGGGCCAGGGGAGGGGGGCCCCGACCAGCGGGTCCCGTAAGTCGCGGCCGCGCCGCGGTCACACTTTATGCCGAAAGCTGCTTGCGTCGCCTTCGCACGTCGACCAAAGTCATGCTGCGGCGCGCACATCACCTGCACGCCTCACGGATATCGGCACGGAACACGCGCACGCGCGCGCGTACCCCTCCCCCACCCAGGGGGGAGGGGCCAGGGGAGGGGGGGCCCAAGCCAGCGTTGTGCGCTGTACCGTACTCGGTGGTAATCCGCTCAACAGGATTACCACCCTGGTCACACTTTTACTATTACATCGGTCTTCACGGAAACCGGCGAACTTAAAATGCGAAGGGGCCTCGGAACGCGCGGACCGACCTAAACCCTTCCATCGAAACTCATGTTAAATCCTAAACCCGCGCCGATACGTGAGTGATAACCGACCTCGGGATGTACATTTCTTGCACACGAGTCCAAGTTCTTGGGCTAAAGACTCGTTAGCATACCGATGCGATCAATGAAAACCAAGAAACAACGAGCCAATAGCCCGGGCTGTCAGGAAGCGTGGTTCGGCCTTACAAATGTGGACGCGGGCCTGGTCCAGATGAGAAGCTTGCAGAGCGGAACCTACGCACCGCACAGCACGAGACAACCGTACGTGTGTGCTCGCTGCCATGGGTTGGGCGCTCTTTTTGTAGTGGTGTGTAGGTGTGCATTATTTGGAGGGGTGGCAATCAGAATCGCGTATGTCTATTGCTGCCGGGGGCGTTTTCTCTATCGCTAAGGACATGACAGATGACAGGTGGCAGGCACCTTCCTGCCGTACTTGCGGTCCTCGTCCGTAGCCGTAGTAGGTTCGTTACATGCCGGCTACGGACGAGGACCGCAAGTACGGCAGGAAGGTGCCTGCCACCTGTCATCTGTCATGTCCTTAGCGATAGAGAAAACGCCCCGGCAGCAATAGACATACGCGATTCTGATTGCCACCCCTCCAAATAGTGCACACCTACACACCACTACAAAAAGAGCGCCCAACCCATGGCAGCGAGCACACACACGTACGGTTGTCTCGTGCTGTGCGGTGCGTAGGTTCCGCTCTGCAAGCTTCTCATCTGGACCAGGCCCGCGTCCACATTTGTAAGGCCGAACCACGCTTCCTGACAGCCCGGGCTATTGGCTCGTTGTTTCTTGGTTTTCATTGATCGCATCGGTATGCTAACGAGTCTTTACATCTGTTTCCAAGGTGTCGTCTCTCTCAACGCTCAAGGAGAAAGGGAAGCGAGAAGGTAAGAAGTAGATCACCTGCCGCCTGACCTAGTCCAGCCGTAGCTCAATAGGTCGCAAGCATCACATTGCCGGGCGAGGTGCTGGTAACTCCTATCCCTTCGTCAACCGATCATTACTGACCTCAACGGCGTCAGCGGCCTGCGTTCTTGAAGGGGCCAGCCCTCGGTCGCATTAGTTAAGCAACTTGTGGCTGTGCACACTGCCTGACCCTGCTTCGTTTCTACTAGCAGAGAGGATCCGCTCTTGATACCGTTGCCTGTGATCACCCGCCTGCCTGCGCTGGCTACCCTCTCAGCAAACGACGACAGCACGGCCGCTCACGTCGGGACGGCAGTGGCATCGATCGCATCATGGGTAGCTTGTCGCTCATCTGGGCTCTCTTGGCTACAATCTTTTTGTGTAAGCCACAGGTTGCCACCGCTCTGTATCCAACGCATGGTGAGTCTGACGCTACGCGGCGGACCTTTCCCTGAGTGACGGTCAGGCAATGGCGCTCGACTCGGCACGGCTGGCATGCCATGCCAGTAGCATCCAGATCGCACCAGGCCATGCGCAACATGCCTCAGTTGCTGCCGATACGGATGGGCCTATGGACGCACGCGCGTGTAGCGCGCGTGTAGCGCGCTTGTAGCGCGGCACACAAGGCGCACAGCCGATGCACGACGTATGCTGGCCGTGACACTGAGCCATGCATAGTGCCGTACGTATAGCAGTATGCAGATCTCGCCACGTAGGCTGCAATAGCCGCCACATGCTGCACCCGCAATGCGCGGCGCGACATACATGCATGCCCCGCTAGCCACGCCGTGGCGGGGCCATGCACGTACGGAATCTCCGATGTTCATGCCGTATACAAATGTGCGCCGCACAGCCGACGAAACGACTCGTCAACGGATCCACACGCTGCTGGACCTGCACTACAGCGGCAAGCTGCCCCTGGAACCACTGCCGCACGTTGCCCACAACGGCACTGTCACCACCACTCGCCACGGGCGTGTTCTCATTGCAAACACTACATACCGGCTGCGATCATACGCGGCGAATGGAGACGTCGAGATCTGGGTACGGATGCAAATTCATGACTGATAATGAGCACCTGGAGTAGGTACACCTGGACTAGGTACACGTGTGCTGCCACATATGCGCAAGGCCCACGGTGGTACGTGTTCCCCTGTGACATCAGCAGTTAGTGCCGATGGCGCGGGGCCGGCAACACCTGCCACTACAAGGAGCCTCGTGGGCAAAGCTCCCGCCAGCGCCGCCAGCCGGCAGCCATGACGTGGGCCCACCATGCACGGCCCCCGTGTCTGTGCTACGTTGTCGCCAAGTCCTGCTGCGTGGACGCATTCCTCGTATGCTGCGATGCGCACTGCAATGGCGTTTAGCAATAGAATGAGGCCGATGCGTGCTCATTCCGTATATCATGAGGTAATGGTGTCATGGATTCGCATTCTCCAATATCGCCTCCACGCCACTCCCGCCGTTTGTCAACCGAGCTCAACGGCATGCTTGTGTATTCAGGCGTTTGACGTCGTGCCAGATGCAGCCGTGCAACGGGCGGTGTATCTTATAGGCCGCATGCTGGAGTGGGTTCCGAAGGTGCGCACAGTAGCATCAGGCAAGACGCACGAGGAGCACGCACAGGGTTGTGCGTGATGAGCGTGCGTGTGACGCACTTGGATGGGTATCAGCGTATGTATAGTGCAGCAACGCAAATCCGCCATTAATCCAATCAACCATGTGGCACCGCCCGTGCAGCTGTGGTATTGATCCTCGTAACACAGATACCTAGGCATCATTAGTGATGCATCAAGGACGGCAGAACTTTGGGCGGCATGCGTTATTAGCAAGCAGTTAGCGCTCATAAATGCTCCCTATGCACTCTCCTCCATCATTCGAACAATCGAGCGGGGCGGAACACGCTTTGCTCAACTGAAGTCGCCCATGAATCTTGCCGGCAGTGTGCTGTCGCACCACCCCGCCGACCCCACGCCTGGCCCCACCCCCCACCATGTCCAACTGCAGCCTGTTCGTGACAGGCAGAGGCTGGCGCGACACAAATTTGCCATCATAGGAGCGAGCCAGGTACGCACGGGCACTCCAGTAGAGCCGTGGAGGCGGGTGGCGATATGCCCTGCAAACCCTATCTAGCGTTTGTGGTCGCCATCTAATCCATCAAGATCATCAAGCACCCTCATTCCTTGCGGTACGCGTGTCGGGAACCTCCTTTTCTCGCAAATCATTAGGGCCACTACGGTACAGCATCTATCCATGTCCTTCGCTTACCTTCCTGTTTCTAGCAAGTGTACCGCCTTTATCCTTGCAGCCCATCCATGGCGCCCGTTCCTTGCACGCCTGCACAACGCCCTACGGTCCCCAAACCCACCATACACACCGGTTAACGCCGGTAATGTTTGGCCATTTGTCACACAGCGGCTGACTGAGATCCCCGAGTACGGAGCTGCGCTGACCGGCAATTACTCCGATGGCCGGACATGGGACGCAATGCGAGGTGTCGGCGCCGTTCCCCGGCTGCCTGTGTCCAGCTGTGGCGAGGAGAACCTGCTGGAGCTCTCGTCTGACCTGTAAGGCCCGGGTGCACTGGCGGAGCGAGTCGGCGGAGCGGCGCATGCCCGTAGCCGGAAACGCCGAACATGCCGGCGCCATAACCGATGACCGCGAAAGCATGGAAAAAGGAGCCGGTGCCAGGCGGATGTATAGCCGCAGGGCCCTGCTGCGTCTCACCAACCTCTGGCCCCTTAACTCACGCCGCTTCTGACCGATGCGTAATGTTTTCCCATTTCTGGGATGAAACGAGGGACGCCAAGCGAGCACGATGCGCACGCCAGCCAGGAAAGCAGACAGGCACGCTACTGACTTCTGTGTGTGCTTGCCCCTGTATGTGCAGCAACTTCGAAGAAAACGTGTTGGTGCACGAGATCGCGCACGGCATAATGAACCTCGGGATGGACACCTGCGGTATGCACAACCTGTCGCAGCGCTACAATGCAGCCAAGGCGTCCGGCATATACAACACAAGTGCGTGGCGCACGACTTCAGTACGCTCCGCTTGGTAGTTCGTAAGGCTGCTCCATGCTAGCCATCGTGCCCAGCCCACACACACACGTTTGACCCGGCGTATTGTTGTTATGGGCATTGTTATCATTCTTATTGTTGTTAATTGTGTCAGTGTTATCGTTTTTTGTCATTGTTTTTATTGCGCTCCGCGCAGATGTCACGCACAAACATAATGGCTGGGCGTAGTTGCTTTTTGCTTATCCGCCGGCGTTGCTGGCATGTAAAGCCCGGGTGCCAGGCATGTGCGCATGTATACATGTCCATAGTAGTTGCAGACGTGAACCTAGAACGTGCTGTCCTGCGGTCCTACAGTGTCTGCCTCGAGGCGAGCTTGATCCATGCTCGCCTGCACACACTTGTGCGTGTTCACATTCCTACTTATCTTCACAACGTTACGTTTGCTTGCTGATAAGGAGCCCTCACCTCGATTAAGGCGGGTGCGGTGCGCCGCCGCCCGCCATAATGCCCATGCAGCTGGAGTTTATATGATGACGAACGTTTTCGAATACTTCGCCGTGGCTTCCCAGCTCTGGTTCAACGCGACCACCAGGTAACACTTTAAGGCGCGGGACTAGCTAGTGAGCCAGCGGCGCGCGTGGCTGGGTTGCGTGCGAGTGCGGTGGTGGGTTTGTGCTGCTAACGCTGCGACAGTACAGTCGTTTTGAATGTGTGTATTCGTTGCTACGTTTCGGCCAGAAACGCTGCTGCCGATGTCGCCACGCCTGAGGTCATACAGAGCACGCCGCGCAGCAGGGGCCACAGTCTGTGAATCGGCGCAGCAGGGGCCACAGTCTGTGAATCGGCGCAGCAGGGGCCACAGTCTGTGAATTGGCGCAGGAGACGAACCCTCCCGGCATCCTGCATGTGCAAGCGCCTGGCTCCGTACTCGCTTGTCATTTGAAGTATCGCTGCCCCTTTTGAGACGAGCGCTGACCGGCGTCGTTGGTCTCGCGTCACTACTCACAGCACCACCCCCCCAGAAAGGATCATCAGTCCTGTATGCCCAATCGCGTGCAAGCCCCCCGTTCTGGCCTGACATGTCAGGGCCGACGTGACCGACCGGCTGACATCACGTAGCAAGCTCCAAACCCGTGATCCCGGGGTGCTGGTCGATCTGTCCAGGGTATGTAGGCGGGGTAGGCGGGGGATTCATCACGAACGAAATGGCACACACTATCGTTGGCTACTCTGTGCGTTGCCAACTGCCTAAGGAACTCCGTCTCGACCACACAGGGAGGATACGCGTGATGTCATTATTGATCGTCGCACCGGCAAAAGCGCCATCATTTTAATCGTTCCTTGCCGTGCGATATGGATTACGACCGCGCATTACGCGCATGCGTTTATTTGGCAATTGTTCGTGCCCTGGGCCATACAGCTGGAAAACTCCAGTACAACATGTATAAATACTTCGCTGCGGTAAACCGCGCGTGTTGTAGCTGCCGGGTGGCACGCCCATCTCCGTGAGATAACCGGTTCTTATTGTCTGCAGCAGGGGGGCTGCGCAGCAACCACCAACAGTCGGCAGGAAGGTCTGTATATGTGTATATATGTAACCCTATATATGTTTAACCCTATATATAACCCTATATATATAACCCTATATGTATAACCCTATATATATAACCCTATATATATATTCTCATATATGAGAATCGAACCCGAGACCTCCTGCAAACCGAGCCACCTCCACGAACTTCAAGTCGTGGCAAGGTATCGTCCAGTTTTTCGTTCCACTGGCGGGCGATGACTCCATTTACAAGCCGATTCCTGTGCTTGTTGAGCTGCTGCGTGCTCTAAGTGGGTTGTTGTGTACAAGTGTTGTTGACTTGCGCGGCTGTGCCCGTTCGGATGGGTTGAACGTGCATCTCAACGGCGGTTGACACAGGTGCCGCGCAACAACACTGTTACTCTTGAACCCCTCGTCCGAGTGTGTGGGCGACGCTCCACGAAATGTAGCCTGTAGGCACCTCAATCATACAATAATGAGCGAGCAGCGTTGACCCTCCACTGGCCCGTTTCACTTCCATCATTCCACCTCCCGGGCCGACGCGTGCCGAAGGTGTACACCAGGCGGACGTGGCAGTTCGATACGGACTGCATTAACTGCCGTACAAAGTGGCCCTGGGCCGCCGCTGCTGCCACCGTACCACGGCCCGGCACTGTGCCGTACAGCACGGTCAACACCTGCCCGGCCGCCTACGCCGCCCTACCCGGGTGTACGGATAACCCGGCCTACGCCGCCGACTGCGCGCACTGGGCAACTTCCGGAGAGTGTCAAAAGAACCCGGGCTTCATGCTTGTCGATTGCAAGGCCTCCTGCAACGCTTGTGGGGGTTTTGTGTGCGGCGACAGCAACACCTCCTGCGCCTTGTGGGCAGCCAGGAACGAGTGCACGATAAACCCAGGCTACATGCTTTTTAATTGCAAGCTGTCCTGCGGGGCATGCGGTGCTCCCCCGCCGCCGCCGCCGCCGCGCCGTTCCCCACCTCCTCCATCCCCGCCGCCGCGCCCGCCTCCATCGCCCCCTCCCCGACCGCCTGGTCCGCCCCCTTCTCCGCCTAGGCCCCCGCCACCCCCTCCGCCCCGCCCGCCTGCGCCTCCCTCGCCACGCCCCCCTCCACCGCCGTCGCCGCCACCAGCCGTCGCGTGTACCGACAGCAACACGAACTGCCCGATGTGGGCGAGCACTGGCGAGTGTACGGCGAACCCTGGCTACATGCTTGTCAGCTGCCGCGCATCCTGCAGGGTGTGCACCGCGTCTTGCAACGCAGACACCAACACCAGCTGCAACACTTGGGCTGCCAGCGGCGAGTGCACTGCTAATCCAAGCTACATGCTCATGAATTGCCAGGTGGCGTGCAAGACGTGCAGGGTGCCGTGCACCGACCTCAACACGAGCTGCAGTACCTGGGCTGCCAGCGGCGAGTGCGTAAAAAGCCCCTAGCTACATGCTCGTAAACTGCAAGGTGTCGTGCAGGGCCTGCTAAGCTTTGGTCGTGCGTCGCGATGATGCATGCACTCGCTCCTGGGAGGGCACCACAATTGACGTATGTGTCGACCGAACACCACCTCCATAGTGGGTGGCACTGGTCGTGCGTCACTTGGCAAGCGAAGCAGCCATGTTCTACATGGGCGGCTATCGCGGCTAGCATGCGGTGCGTAAAGGCGCACGGCACGGTGGTATCGATATCTTTGTGCGGCAGGAACTAGCGCGCCGCGCTTCGCTCGTACGCAGCGATGCATCCGTCTCGGGATGCGAGAGCACTTGGCTGCGCGTGCGTGGGAACGCGCTTAACTTGCATGTAAGGCAAGGCGCTGCTGATGGGCGCGTGCTATTCCTCGCCGGCGTCGTCGGCGCGTCACCGCGCCCCAGCGTCCGACACGAACCGCGCGGTGAAGGATTTCGCACCCGATGTTATGCATAGAAATCTGCGACACGTTGAATTCGACTCGCACCGTCTCGGATGAGGTTCTTCTTGCTGGGGATTTCAACACGCGGGTTAGTACCCGATGTGCCAGTTGTGCTGCATTCGCAATGCGCACATTTAGATGTAGCGTGCACGCTAAGGACCCGAAGAAGGACGATGATCGATGAATGAATGAAGGATGAAAGCATATCCATTCTTGTACTTGTCACGCACATGAGTGTGAATGGAAACATGCGCTGTGTACGAGAGATGGTGGTATTGTTAAACACGTCCTCTCTGCTCCAGCGCGGAGATGGCGCACGGCAACGCTCTCAGCCGTTTGCGTTACCTTTGCCGCCGCCGCACGTGTCAGTGGCGACATGCACAAACATTCAGATGCGTCGCCGCGGCGGCGTTGCCAGCCCCCGCAGCGCCGCCGCCATGCCAGTGCATACGGCGGCATCGGGCACCGAGGGCACCAATCATCACAGCGCGCACGACTAGCCAGACAAGGGCACACGCGCTGCCTTGAGCAGCGGCCGGATAGTCCTCCCTGACGCATAGACAGCGGTTGCCAAGGCACCCCGGTCTCAACCACCAAGCTACCCGTCTGATGTCACACAGTACTGCTAACAGAGCTTCGCAAAAACCGGCTGAGCAAGAAACAAACTGTCAAGTGTCCTGTCAA
>JAZKJV010003473.1:0-93796 GCA_037367405.1 Ottelia alismoides
TATGACGCCAAGCTCGAACAGTTCCTCATCGATGCACAAACGAAGCCCTCGTGGGACGCACTCCCCCCAGCCCTGCGGCAAACCTGGGATGCCGTTCCCAGAAATGTACAAGAGCCTGTACTTCGCAAACACGGACGTAGGCTCGGAAAAACGCGATGAGATTCTTGAAAAGATCGCCGAGGCGAAACAGCGATTCGACGCCGTCTACGCGAATGCGAAGCTCCAACTCGCGAACTGGTATGCGAACCTCGACGACTTCACGGGCCAGCCCAAACCCCGCATACGGCAAGCTCCTCGAAACCTATCGCAAACCGCCGACGCCCAAAGACAAAGACGCCGCTCGCGAAGCGATCCTGAAAGCACTCGATGCAAAGTTCGCGGCGATGAAATCGTCACTTACGACGGCCGTCACGTCGGTTTTGACCTCGACGGCGATACCTGCCGACGCCGTCGGTAACTTCACCAGCGCAACACTACCCGAGCCAGTTGTGAACAGCAAACTGAAGCAAATGGACACGCTCACGATGTGGTTCATCGCCGCCGTCGGCGCGTGCATCTTCTTTGGCTTGTTCACGCGGATCGCGTGTCTGGCGGCGGCTGGGTTTCTGCTCATGACGTACCTGACGCACCCACCTGTACCGTGGCTTCCGCTTCCGCCAGGGACCGAAGGCAATCCGTTGTTCATCAACAAGAACGCGATCGAGTTCTTCGCCCTGCTCGCGCTGGCGTGCATGCCGACGGGCAAGTGGCTCGGCCTCGACTCGATCCTCGCGTGGCTGTTTACGAAGAACAAAAACGAAGAGTAACTCAGCGTATTCACCGTGGAGATCGCCGATCACGCGAACGAAACAGAACACCAATTTATTTGGTTTTTCTCTGCGTTCTCCACGCTCTTGACAGTTACATTGACTTTTATCCTCCTCCGGAGCTGTCGATATGGCGCTCGATCTGACACAAGAACAAAAAGCGCAAGGTCGCAACAATTTCGCGGTCGCGACGGGCGAGCTGACTCGCCGCGGATTCATGAAGAGCATGGCGGCCGGAACTGCGGTCGTGCCGCTCTCCGCGGCGGCTTACTTCGGCTACGATAGCTGGAAACAAGGAAACAAACCCGTCCGCACCGCGATCATCGGCGCTGGCGATGAAGGCGGCGTGTTGGTCGGCGAACACAATCCGCGTTCAACGAGATCGTCGCGGTGTGTGACGTGCGGCCGTATAACCTCAAACGCATCTTCGATGGCGATAGCGGTCCGCGAAAAGGCCTGAAAGCCCACTACGGCGCCGACGATCTCAAGAAAATCAAGGCGAACGTTTACGACGACTACAAGAAGCTGATCGCCGACAAAGACAAACTCGGCCTCGAAGCGGTCATCATCGCGACGCCATTGCACCTACATCACCCGATGGCGCTCGCGTGCATGGACGCCGGACTGCACGTGCTCTGCGAAAAATTGATGGCACGCAGTATTAAGCTGTGCAAGGAGATGATTAAGAAAGCCAAAGAGAAAGGCGTGCTGCTCTCGATTGGCCACCAGCGCCACTACAGCACCCTGTACGCCCACGCCCGCGAAGTCGTGGAAGCCGGCATTCTCGGCGACATCAAACACATTCGTTGTCTCTGGCATCGCAACAACTCGTGGCCTTACAGTCTCGGCAGCGAGAAAGAGCCAGTCGCGCAGGGCTTCGAACTGCCGACGCTCCGCGACGGTTGGTGCAAGCCGGTTTACCAAGTCGATGCGGACGCGTTGAAGGACGCCGCGAAGATCAAGGACTATGGCTACGATAGTCTCGAGCAACTTGTTCGCTGGCGGTTGTACGACAAGACCGGCGGCGGCTTGATGGCGGAACTCGGCAGTCACCAACTCGATGCGAGCAGCATCTTCCTGGGCAAAGTCCATCCGTTGGCGGTGTACGGTTGCGGCGGTAAGTTCTTCTACGGCCCAGGCCGCAACGATCGCGAATCGGACGACGGCGTATTCGTGACTTATGAGTTCCCAGGCAAGAACCATCCGAAAGGGTTACTGAAGGGCAAGGACGAAAGCGACATCGTCGTCGTTACGTATTCGTCGTTCAACACGAACAGTTTCGAGGAATACGGCGAGTGCTTGATGGGCAGCCGCGGCACGATGATCGTCGAGCGTGAAGCGGATGTGTATTTGTTCCGTGAAAGCGAGCCAGGCAAGGCGAAGAGCGGCGGCAAAGACACGGCGATTACGGTCGGCGGCGCGGACGCCAAGAAGCCGGCGATGGAAGCGAGCAGCACATGGGGTGCGGCGGGCGCGGCGGTCGTGAAAGCGGCCGGCGCCGGCGCGTGGGATACCGCCGTTCGCGGATACCGCACCGAGATGGAACACTTCGCCTACTGCGTGCGCAAGTGGCAAGAGATGAAACAGAGCGTGAGTTACGAGAAGGTCGACGGCAAGATGAAGTACGCCGAGATTCTGCCGCGTTGCCACGGCGAAGTCGCGATGGCTGATGCGATCATCGCCCTGACCGCCAACATGTCGATGAAGAAACGCGCTCGCATCGAGTTTGAAGAAAGCTGGTTCAACCCAGAAGCGATGGGCGAAACCGACGTGCCCGAGAAGAAGTACGGTTGATCGTGACGAGTGAACGATGAACGCCGCGTCGTCTGCGAGTGAGCCTTCCTGCAACACTCGCAGACGACGCGGCGTTTGCGTTCCATGAGGAGACAAAATTGAAGTTGGCGAGCGGCGGTATTGATGGCCAGCACTGCTACTCGCCACACTTACTGACAACGCATCATGCCTCGGTCGTTCACGTTTGCCGCTGCGGTCACACGCCGCTCGCGAGCCACGCCTTCAGCTTCGCGAGGCCCTCTTCGATGACCTTCGGACTCGTCGCGAACGACATGCGCACATAGCCCTCGCTGCCGAACGCAACCCCTGGCACAAGGTTTACATGCCCTTGCTCCAAGAGCGTGTTGCAGAAATCGAGTGAGTCATTCACGACCTTGCCGCCGAAGGATTTACCGAAGTACGCACGTACGTCGAAGAACGCGTAGAACGCTCCTTCCGGCTCGAAGAGCTTCACGTGCGGAATCGATTGGAACAAGCGGATCACCATCGCCCGCCGTGCGGTGAATTCGGTGTGCATCGCGGCCACGCTCGCCGCCGATTGCGGCGCGTCGAGTGCTACAATCATCGCCGCTTGCGATACGCTCGAGGGGCAACTCGTCTCTTGACTCTGGATGGTGTCCATCGCCTTCGCAACTTCCTTCGGCGCGATCGCCCAGCCCATACGCCAACCAGTCATTGCATAGCTCTTGCTCGCGCCGCTAATCGTGATCGTGCGATTGGGCAACCAGGGCCGCAGCGTCGCGACGCACGTCGGCTTCGCATCGCCATAGCAGAGCAATTCGTAAATCTCATCGCTCAAAATCGCCACATTGGGTAGGTCGGCAACGACATCGACGATCGCTTCCAACTCGGCGCGCGAGTACACGGCGCCGGTCGGATTGCTCGGCGAGTTGAGCATGAGGATGCGGGTACGTGGCGTGATCGCGGCACGGAACTGGGCGGGCGTCAACTTGAATCCGGCTTCGATCGTCGTGTCGACGAGAACAGGCGTCGCGCCGGTCATGCTGACAAGGTCGCTGTAACTGACCCAATACGGCGTGGGAATGATGACTTCGTCACCAGGGCCGACCGTCGCCGCGAGGGCGTTGTGAATGCTGTGTTTCGCACCGTTCGAGACGACGACGTTCTCGGGTGCGAAGTTGAAGCCGTAGGTACGGCTATACCAACCGACGATAGCTTTCTTGAGTTCCGCCGTTCCGCCGGCCGGCGTGTAGTGCGTGTGCCCCTTCGCCATCGCCAGGGTTGCGGCATCGCAGATGTGTTGGGGGCGTGTTGAAGTCCGGCTCACCGAGGCTGAAGTCGAAGACGTTGATGCCCTTCGCTTTGAGTTCGCGGGCTTTCGCGCCCGCCGCCAACGTCGCGGACGGTTTCACGGACAGTGCCAGCTTCGAGATGGGAATTGGCGAGGAACTCACGACAGCCTCCAAACATCAGGTACAGGATCGGAATCATCTTAGGGAACAACATCGTGAGATCATCGTTGTCACACGCCCTGCGGTCACGCGACCGCCAGCGGATCGATACGTCAGAACTGTGGGATGAAGTGTACGGTTCACGTGGTGCTCTCTCAACTCAACCGGCAATGAAGCGCTGGTTCTCGAGTAACGACACTCACTCCGACTTCACTGTTGGGTCGCGAGTCGGCGCGCGTCGGCGTCGAACTGCCCTGCTCTCTGCTCGGCTTCCGTGATCGGCAACCCAGCCGCAACGCCTGGTCGCTTGTGCCCCACGTGACTCAACCACGCCAGTCGCAAAATCGCGTGCTTTTTCTGGACCAACTGAGCGATCGCCTCGCCCTGTGGATGATCCGGCATGCCGTTGATCTTCAACTTCAACCCCCACGCCGCGGCAATGGTCTTCGCGATGAGTGCGTGACCGTCTGGGTTGGGGTGAATGCCGTCTTTCGCGAACGTGTACTGCGGCTCGGTGCGACGCTTCTCCGCGAGGGCTGCGTTCATCGCACCATGAACGTCGATGACGTCCCATTGTTGTTTGGTCCGCATATCGAGGAGCCACGCCGAGTAGGCATCCAGAACCTGGTTGTAACCCTCGAATGGTTTGTCGTACTGCTCCAGTCCGGCCGGTAGAACGCGATTCTTGATCGGCAGTGGATCGAACACGGGCGGCGTGACGTGGACCACGCGGGCGCCCGCCGCCATCGCTTTCTCGCGGAGTTTCCGCATCCCATCCTGAAACGCCAGGGTCCGTTTCGCGTCGAGCGGATGGTAGATGCCGTCGTTCATGCCGTAGCACGCGACGACGAGCTTCGGCTTTGCTTTCTCGAGAACGCGGTCGAGCCGTTCGTGCAGGTCCGGCCGCGGAACTTTCCGCCCGCGTGTCCCACTTCGCTCAGACCGCTGACCGTCTCACTGCCGAGTCCGAGGGGGATAATCGTGCGTGGCTCCATCGGAACTGCGCGATCAGGGCCGCATCGAGTAGCTCAACGTATCGGCCGGCTTGTGTGATGCTATCGCCGAGGAAGACGATCCGCGATTCGCGCGGCGGTTCGGCGGCGGCGAGCGACCACGTCGACACCACCAGACTGATGAGGAGAGTTCCGATTCGCATGGGAGAGCCTCGATGAGGTGAAGACGATTCAATCCTGTCAGTTACGCCAGCAGACTGAGCGGATTCACGCGTGTTTTCAGCGGTAGTTCGACCGGCTTGCCGAGGCGGTGCGATTCGTACACCGCAGCGATCATCTCGATGATTGCGGTGCAATCGCGAGGGTTACATTTGGTCTCGCGGTCCTGTTCGATGGCGGCAATCAAATCCGTAATCGCCGCGACGTGCCCCCCTCATACGTACCGTCGGTGCGTGGTTCTGGTTTACCAATTCCTGCGGAGGAAATACGTCCCACTTGCTCCCACTGCGGTTCGGCGACCAACTCGGATCACGGAGCAAATCGGCTCGCACGTTGTATCCGCTTTCGGTTTCGATGATCCCTTTCGAGCCGAAAATCTGAATCGCGAAGCGCGTTGGTTTCCCAGCCACGCCACGCCGACTGGCGAAGTACGCCGTGACATGCTTCGGCATCGTGTACATCGCCTGGATATGATCGCCAGCAATCAGTCCGATGCCCTCGGCACCCTCGTTCACGTGCGCCTTGGTGACACGCTGCCCCCCCTGCAGCACGGTCGCATAACAGGAGGTTGCGCTACCGCCCGCGATCGTGCGGATGAGGCCGAAGATGTGCGACCCCAAGACCCACAAATCCTCGCCGCCGCCGCGAGCGTCTTCTTTGCCACGTCCGCGAATTTCCAGGACATCGCCAATCACGCCATCGGCGATGAGTGTGTACACCATCGCGAGCGTCGGCGAGTATTGGCTCACGTGGGCAATCCCTAACCGTAAATGCCGCCGTTCGAGTTGCTCGACGATGTGATCGCACTCTTTGAGCGTGCGACAGAACGGCTTCTCCATGTAGACGTGACACCCAGCTTCCGCCGCCGCCAGAATCATATCGTGGTGCTGATCGATCCAGCGTGGACAGATCGCGACGAGATCGAGCTTTTCCTTCGCGAGCATGTCGCGGTAGTTGGCGTAGGCGGATGAGACGGAGTTGCGAGCCTTGGCTTTTCGCGGCCGGCATCGTGCGGATCAGCGACGGCGACTACTTCAACCTGTTGGACTTTGCGAAATGCTTCGTCGACAGCATGTCCATAATCACCACGACCCGTGTGGCCGATGATGCCCACGCGATACTTTTTCGGCATGAGAGGTTTCCTCGCTCGGTGGCGATCCCACCAAAGGGCGGACGACGCGACGGCGGTCTGCCGGATGAACGTCGTTGGTGATTGTTGCAGTTACGCAAGCGATACGAAGTCGGCAAGCTCAGGCCGCTTCGCGAACGAGAAAGGATCGTAACTTCGCGAGGTTGATTGGGTCCATTTCGTTCTTGTCCGCATCGTGTTTCGGCGTTTCGATCACCATCGGCAACTTCGCGAACCGACGATCGGTCACAAGGCGTCGGAAAAAGTCGTCGCCGATAGCCCCCAAACCGATTCCGGCGTGGCGATCGACCCGACTCGCGAACGGTTTGGCGCTGTCGTTCACATGGAAGAGCTTGATCTGCTTCAAACCCACAATGCGATCAAATTCCGCGAACGTCGCTTCCGATTCACTCGGTTTCGCAAGGGGATAGCCTGCGGCGAATACGTGGCAGGTATCGAAGCAGACACCGAGCCGTTTCGGTTCGGCGATCGCATCGAGCAGTTGCGCGAGATGCTCGAACTTCCAGCCGAGCGAACTTCCCTGGCCGGCGGTCGTTTCGAGCAGCACGACGACTTTCGAGTTTGGGCGTGCGGCAAAGATTTGCCGAAACGCTTCGGCAACTTTCGCCAAGCCCACGGCTTCGCCAGACTCGATGTGCGCGCCTGGGTGCGTGACGAGATAACTGAGGCCGAGCGCGTCGGCGGCGTCGAGTTCGTGCAGAAAGGCCGCGATCGATTTGCGATAGATGGTCTCATCCGGCGCGGCGAGATTGATGAGGTACGAATCGTGGGCCGTGAGGTACCGTAACTTCGCCGCCGTCGCCGCGGCACGAAACGCGGCGATCGCAGCGGCATCGAGATCGCGGCCGATCCAGTTACCCTTCGCATCGGCACGCACCGACCAGTTTTGCGGACTGCCCGTGAACAGTTGCAGGGTCTCCAGGCCCAACTCGACCGCCGCCGCAACGGCACGATCGTAGCCCCCACTCACGGACAGGTGCGCACCTAACAACGGCATCACGAGTCTCCGAAACGATCCCCCACAGGTACCACAGTTATGTTGGCACAGTCCAGGGCGGTTGAAAAATGGCGGTTGCTGGAATCCGTCGTTGATTACAGCGGCGCTGGCAAATCGCGACGAGTGAAGACAACGTACGAGCCGACGTAGCCCAAACCGCCGACCGTGAGCAGGACGGCGATACCTGGCAGCGACATGTTCCACGGCCATGCATCGCTCAGGTTCACGAACCAATCGCCCTTCAACCACACTTTCTGCGGTTGATAATAGTAGAACAATGTACACGGTCGTAGAATCGCGGCCGAGTCCCACATCTGGCCGAGAATATTCACCGCAAACATGCCCAACATCACCATTGCCGCAATGCCGATCGTCCGCCAACGACTACGATTGCAGCTCGAAATGAAGATCGTCACGCCGCTCATCGCGAACAGTAAACTTGCCACCACCAGAGTCGCCAACCATTGCCGCGAGACATCGACGTTCAACACCGTCGGCGCGTTCGGAAACGTTACGCCTGGTAACAACTGATCGAGCATTGTGCGATCGACCGTGAACGGACCCACCGCCGCCAACCCTACCCGCGTACCACACACAATGCTCAACGCCAACAGCGGAATCACCACGCAATCCGCAAGGAAGTGCGCCAGGACAATACGGCTGCGTGGGATCGGCTGCGAGAGCAGTAACTCCATCGTACCGCGGTCGAGTTCGCCGGAAATCGCGCTCGCCGCTCGGCCGACCGCCCACAAACTCGCGAGGATCAACACGACTGGGTGCAACAATTCGACCGCCAAAAAATCGGTCGGTCGATCGAATCGCACGTCGGCGCCGCCCATCATCGATTGCGTCACACGGCCTGGACCTTTGAACATCACCTGCTCAAAGACTTTCGGATTCACGTTGCCGCGTGTCATGATCGCGTTCATGAACGGCGAAATTTCGGTCGAAATGCGTTGGGCGACTTTGACCCAGAGCAACGAAAACGCGAACAAGATGACCCACACCACAATGAGCGGCCAGCGGACATCGCGGAGGAGTTTGCGAACGAGCACGAGTATCATGAGAATGAGTTTACGAACTCGGTCACGGTCACGGTCACGGTTCAGGTGCGGGCTGGGGCGCGATGACGATCGGCGGAGGGGCGGCGATCGGAAGGGCTGGTGGTCGGCGACTAAAGAGAGGGATGTTCAGAATCAGCGGAACAAAGATCGCAAGTTGAATGAGACCGACAATCAACAGCGTCAGTACCGTGACGCGAATCGCGGTTTTCGAGATCGGCGCATCAGGATCGATCGCTTCGCCACGTGCATTGAGCGTCGAGCCGCAACTCATGCAGGTCCACCCAGGCTCGACGTATTGCCTGATGGTGCGGTTCCATGGGAGGATAAACTTCGGCAAGGGTGTGGAGCAAACTTGGCACAGCACTCGTTTTTGGAACGTGACAAGCACCAGGGGAATTGCCGCGAGGATAAAGCACAGAAGGAATGGAAACCAGTCTGGCATGAGATCCTCCGCGTCTTGTTCGTCGAATTCACGCCAGCATTTCGATTCCGACCGCTGCGTTTCGAGAACGTGTCATTCCTCACGAAGTGTGGATGACGAACGTTCACATTCAGATTCACTCATCAAGTCTGCTTGCAGAAGTCCGATTTTCAGTCAAATCCTAACTCGTTCGCCTACGTGATTCTCGCGAATTTTCTTGCATTTCCGAGCGCGACACTTGTAGGATCAGTAGCAATCCGGCAATAAAACTATGGTTTCAGTCGGAACAAGCCACATTGCGGAGCTTCGGTGATGGCGGAAAACAGTCAGAACAAAACAGAACGGGTCCGCCCTGGACGCGTGCAAATTCGCTACGACGTCGAAACGAACGGCGCGCGCGAAATTCGTGAGTTGCCGTTCGTTCTCGGCGTGATGGCCGATCTGTCCGGCGATCGGTCGGATATCGACATCGGCAACCTTAAGGATCGCAAGTTCAAAGATATCGATCGAGAAAATCTTGATCAAGTGATGTCCGAAGACGCGAAGCCCACGCTTAACTTTACAGTGGCTAACAAACTGACCGACGACGACACCAAGTTGAGAATCAACTTGGAGTTCAAAACGATGCAGGATTTCGAGCCTGCGAAAGTCGCCGATCAGATCGCACCCCTGAAAGAGTTGCTGGATATGCGGAAGCGGCTCGACGCGATTCTGGACACGATTTCCAAGAATAATCAACTGGAAAGCGTGCTGCAAGATTGCTCGATAACAACGCGAAAGTTGAGGCTCTTGCCCAGCAACTCAAAGCCGATGAGGGAAATAAGCGATGGCAAAAACACCAGCAAAAGCCGCGGACTCCGCCGCTCCAGCGCCCGCCCGCGACGACCACGACGATCGAGAAACCGAGCGAAAACGCGATTCTCGATCAACTGATCGACAAAGGGTTTAAGCCGAAAGACGACGCCGGAAAAGAGCGTGCGAAACAGTTTATCGGCGCGTTGGTGCAGCAGGCCCTCACGAATAAGGAAGCGGTCATTTCCGGCGACCTCGAACGCACGATTCGAGCGTGGCAAGCGGAGATCGATCGCAAACTGAGCGCCCAGTTGAACGAGATTCTGCACCACGAGAAGTTCCAGAAACTCGAAGGCACCTGGCGAGGCATGAAATACCTCGTCAGCCAGACCGAAGAAAGTCCGACGCTGAAAATCAAGGTGCTCAACGTTCGGAAAGAGACGTTGATGAAGGACTTTGATCGTGCGGTGGACTACGACCGCACCGCGTTATTCCAAATGGTGCATCAGCAGGAATACGGTCAGCTTGGCGGTAACCCCTACGGCATGCTGATGGGGACTACGACTTTGATGGTAAAAACATCCAAGACGTGAAACTGCTGGAGAAGATCGCGAGCGTCTCGGCCCAGGCCCACGCGCCGTTCGTCGCCGCCGCATCACCGCAGATGTTCGGCATCGATTCCTTCACGGAATTGATGAATCCGCTCGATCTGGCGAAAGGCTTCGACGTCACGAAGTATCCAGAGTTCACACGCTGGAAGATGTTCCGCGAATCGGACGACTCGCGCTACACCGCCCTGACCCTGCCCGAGTGCTCGCGCGTTCGCCGTACGGCGAGGGGGGCAGCGAAAAGCCTGTCGAGGAGTTCAAGTACAACGAAGACGTGGATGGCACCAACCACAACAAATACCTGTGGATGAACGCGGCATGGGCTTATGCGGCCCGAGTAACCAACGCCTTCGCGATCGATGGCTGGTTTATGCGAACCCGTGGCGTCGAAGGGGGCGGTACGGTCGAGGGGTTGCCGCTTCACATCTTTAACGATGCGGGCGGCAAAACCGCGAAATGCCCAACCGAAACGCTGATCCCTGACAGTCGCGAACTCGAACTGAGCAAGCTCGGGTTCCTACCACTGCTGCACTACAAGAACACCGACAAAGCCGTGTTCATGGGTTCGCAGACGACGAACCAGCCAAAGAAGTTCAACGACCCTGCGGCAACGTCGAATGCGGAGTTGTCGGCGAAGCTGAACTATATGATGTGCGTCTCGCGATTCGCTCACTACTTGAAGCAAATCGCTCGCGATAAAGTCGGTTCGTTCACCAGCCGTGAGAACATGGAACTCTGGATGAACAACTGGATCAACGAGTACGTGCATCCAAGTCCGCTCAATGCCTCGCCCGAGGCATTGGCACAAAGTCCGCTCGCCGAGGCGCGTGTGACCGTAACCGACGTGAAGGTCGACCAGGTTGGTATCAAGCCGTGGCGCACCTGCGACCACACTTCCAACTGGAAGGCGTGACAACGTCGATGCGATTGGTAGCCGAAGTGCCCGCGAAGAAAGCGTAAACCGAGAACCGAAACCGAACGCGGATTCATCTCGCTACTCGGAATGCGGATTTCGGAACGCGGACTCGAAAACCGGAAACCGATGGGTCGAGTCGTGGTGGCTCGATCACTCAATGTGAGATTGTGTCCTTTCCCTACTGAGTTTGTGGTGTGTGCAACACACAAACTCTCATTCGACCGGCAGTGACCGGTCAGGAGGCTGACGATGGCGATTGATGCACATCTTGACCTGCAAAAAGGCAGTATCAAGGGCGAATCCAAAGAAAAAGGATTTGAAAACCAAATCCAGGTTCTGTCGTGGAGCTGGGGCGTCGCGAACCAAGGTTCGATGGCACACGGTGGTGGTGGTGGTGCGGGCCGCGCGAACTTCCAAGACTTCCACTTCACGATGGTGATGTGTAAAGCGTCGCCGGACTTGTTCCTGCACACCGCGACGGCCCAACACATTCCTGAAGCTACCCTCACCCTCCGCAAAGGGGGCCAAAAGGGCGATCAACAAAAGTTCCTGACGATCAAGTTCACCGACTTGCTGATCTCGTCCTACAGCACTGGCGGTACCGACGGTGGCACGGGCTTGCCGATCGAGTCGATCGCCTTCAACTACTCCAAGGTTGAAGTCGAGTACCTTGAGCAGGATGAAAAGGGTGTCACGAAGCCTGCGGGCAAAGCCGGCTACGACATCAGAAGAACACGAAGGTCTAACCTCACAGTTAGCCCTGCTCACACTACCACGCGGCGAGTCCTGCACTCGCCGCGTGGTTCTTGCCGTTACTCCTCGCGATTTCGCCGATGCCCACCTACACGCCATCACTCCTCGATCGTCTCGCCGATCCGTCGCTCGATCGGAACAACCCTCACTACACCCTCGACAAACTCAAAGACGCAATTCTTCGTGATCTGCATGAACTGCTGAACTGCAAACGTGTTGGTGTCGATGCATTACTTCCTCAATCGCTCGTTGATGAACTCCTGCGCAAACGCCCACCTCCAATCGTCCGATCACGAGCAAATCGTCGACGAATTGCTTCCACATGTGACGAACTCGATCGTGCGGTTCGGTGTGCGCGACGCGACACATATTCGTTCACGCGACGATAGTGAAGACCAGTACGCGAAGCACCTCGAACAGGTCATCGAAGCGTTCGAGCCGCGACTGCGTGATGTGCGGGGTCGAGTTCGTGCCGATCAGCAAAGTCGATAAAAAACGGAGCGTGAACTTCCACCTCGGTGCGGCACCTTTCGCATCCACGCCACGCTCAATGTCGAAGAAGCGCCGCCGGATAGCTTCATCCTCGACACGGCTCGCGATTTCAGCACAGGTGTTCACGATCTGGCCGTTGCCACGACTAGCGAGACCTAACCCAGTCCTTCTGAGACACGCTCATGAACCACGAACTGCTGCCGTTCTACGAGCAAGAGTTGGAATTCCTCACGACGCACGTGCGGCAGTTCGGCCAAGAGTATCCGCGTGAAGCTGGTTTTCTGGCGTTGAACACGACGAGCGGTCAAAGCAACGATCCGCACATTCAGCGTCTCCTCCAAGCCGTCGCGTTGATGGCAGCGCGGATTCGGCAAAAGATCAACGACGATTTCCCAGAACTCACCGACGCGCTCCTCTCGATTCTGTGTCCGCACTATCTCGCGCCGTTGCCGTCGATGCTTGTCGCCCAGTTGTTGCCGAACACAGGGCTGAATTTGGCGATAGGCCCAGTGATTGCACGCGGCGAGCAGACCAGCACGAGCGAACTCGGCGGTGCCAAGTGCGACTTCCGCACGGTGTATCCGATCCGCCTCTGGCCCGTGCAAGTCGCCTCGCCAAACACGCGTGCCGATCGGCCAAACTACGGCGATTTGCGTGACATCGTCCGCGCGATGGCGATCCCTCCGAGCGACGACGAAGGGCGGCTCCGGCTCGTGCTCGAAGTCACGAACGGCACCTTCGAGCAAACGCACCTCTGGAAGCCCGACCCGCAAACCGGCAAACCATCAACGCTCCGGCTGTATTTCGGTCCGACGTCGGCGATCGCGGCGACACTGTATGAATACTTGTTCAACCAGTTGAAATCGGTGATGGTACGTGCGCCTGGCTCACCCGAATTCTGCATGGTGCCGATTGAGCAAGCCGTGCAGCCGGTCGGCTTCAGTATTCCGCCGCCGCTCTACGGTCATGCGAAATCGCCACGCGACGAAGGTGTTTTGCCCTACCCCAGCCACGTCTTCCCCAGGCTATCGCCTGTTGACAGAGTTTTTCGCGTACCGGAACAAGTTTTGGTTCATCGACCTGGGCGGCTGGGACCGTGCGAAAGAGGCCGGATTGCTGAATCGCAATCAGTTGGAGTTTCATTTCTTCTTCAAACAAGCGTTTCCACCCGAGGTCGAGGAAGCGGTCAACGCCGAGACGTTCAAGCCTGGGTGCGCGCCGATGGTGAATCTGTTCACCGTGAAGTCCACCGAGCCGATCATCGTCACGCAGCGGAAGTACGAATACCCATTGACGGCCCGCCGCGACAGTATTCTGGGCACGGAAGTGTACTCGATCGATCGCGTGTGATTATCGCCAGCCCGACGGGCGAGGAAGTGGAGTATCAGCCGTTCTATTCGTTTCGGCATCAGGATCCGGATTACAACAAACGCTACTGGTTCGCGCGGCGACGGCCGAGTTTTCAGGCGAACGATCGTGGCACGGATGTCGATGTGCATTTCGTCGATTCCGAATTCAACCCCCTTGAGCCAGCCGAGGGCGAGGCATATTTCACGGTCACGTGTTGCAATCGCGATTGGCCGCAAGACTTTGCGAAGAACCCGAACTGGTCGTTGTTGCCCTTTGGTTCGTTGCCGACGCAAGTGCGGGTCGTCTCGCCGCCGACACCAACGCGCCGTCCGATCCAGAAGCGCACGGAAACCGGCACTCGCCGCAGCGGCGGCACGCGTGGCGACTCGGTACGGATGATGAACTATTGGCGGCTGATTTCGCACCTGTCGCTGAATCATTTGTCGTTCTCGGATAGCGATCCAGACAAAGGGCGGCTCGCCTTGACCGAGTATCTCTCGCTGTACGATTTCTCGGACGACATCCACTCCGATTTGCAAGTCGAAGCGCGGCATTGCCGTGAGGGTGTGCGGTCGATTCGGAGCAGCGTGCGGTGGCGTATTTGGAAGATCCAGCGGACCCACGCTTGAGCGGTTATGTCCGCGGCGTCGACTTGGAGATGGAGTTGGATGAAGACAAGTTCGTGGGGGTAGGGTCGTACCTGTTCGCGTCGGTGATGGAGCGGTTTTTGGCAGCGGCGGTGTCATTGAATTCGTTTACGCGATTGACATATCGCACGACCCAGCGCGGCGAGGTAAAAGTGTTCCCCACACGTGCCGGCGATCGAGCGCTTGTGTGAGCATCGCGTGTGTGAGCATCGCGTGTGTGAGCATCGGGTGTGTAAGCATCGCTAGTGTGAACTCGGTTCGCGCGGCCTTGAGCCTCATCCGAGGCTTGGCATCAATTATTCAAAGAGACGGTTGGCATGAAACGGAATGAGCCACGACTCGAACAACTCTTGTTGGACGCCGAACTGTCGTGCGGGTTCGAGCCGTTTCAAGCGGTGCGATTGTTGGAGTTGCTCGCGAATGCGAAATCCGATCCGAACGCCCATTGGGTGCCCGTCGAATCGGCGATGCGATTCCGTTCTCACGTCGCGATGTCGTTTCCCCCCAGCCGCCTTGCCACGATCATCCCCAGTTCGCAGCACGTTCCGAATCCGAACGTCGAACTCACGACCTCGGCGCAACGCATCCACAATCGCTACCTCAAGCGCCGCCGGTTCCGACGCTCATTTGCCCCTTCTTCGGCTTGTTCGGACCGCACGGCACGCTACCGCTGATCTACACCGAAAAACTATGTGCTCTCGACGTCAGTCGTGACGCCCAAATTCGCAACACCTCCACCCGCACGGCGCTCCGTGATTGGTACGACATCTTCAACCATCGCTGGATTACGTTGCTGTTCTTGGCGTGGCAGAAGTATCGCATGCCGGTCGGGTTTTTGCGCTCGGCGTGGCGATTGCCCTCGACCCAGCAACCACCGCCGGACCGCATCACGCAAGTCTTGTTTGCGATTGTCGGCAACGGCACGCCGTCGCTGCGGAATCGGATGCGATTGCTGCCCCCCTCGGCGGCGGAACCGGATGCGCTTGGTGACGAACCGCCGCTCGCGGAAATCAATGATCGCATCTTGCTCCGTTTCGCCGGAGCCTTCGCGCGCCGCCGCCCAGGTGCGTTCGAGTTGCAGGCGATGTTGAATGAGTATTTCGGCGTCGCGATTGAGGTGGTGATGTTCACAGGTCAGTGGCTCGCGTTGCCAGAGTCGGAACAGACCCGCTTCGAGGACGGCCGCAACGCCCAACTCGGTTTCAACGCGGTTGCCGGTGAGCGCGTGTGGGATCCGATGAGCCGCTTCCTCATTCGCATCGGTCCGCTGAAGTATCGCTCGACCAAAGACGAAACCGCAAGCGATTCGTTTGTGTCGTACCTGCCCGATCCCACACCGATTCGTGAACGAAAAGCCGTGTACTTGCTTTCCCAGTTCGTGCAACGCTATGTCGGACCGGAACTGGATTTTGAGATTCAGCTCGTGTTGTCATCTGATGAAGTGCCGGATTGCGTGATGCAAAATGTGTCCGAAGGGAACCTGGGTTTACGGCTCGGCTGGAACACGTGGATGAAGGATGAATACGAAACCACGATGCCACCACTCGTCGACGACGTCCGCTTCGATGCCGTGCCGGATGTGGTGCTACCGACACGAACGTAATCAGATCAGCTCAACTCAATGCTGCGTGCGGAACTCGACACTATTCAACAACGCCCACAGCACATCGGCGTATCGCTCCGATTGCGCACCAATGTGTGCACCTACGCGTGCTCGCTCGGATTGGGTTGGCAAGCGACTGAGCGTGATGAGATAGATCGCATCAATGCGGTCGTCACGGCTCAGGTCCGGAAATTCCACGATCGCACTCAGTGTTGGGCTGGTGCTCCGAGTCGTCGCGCTGCCCGTGAGCCGACCGTTCATCAGCGTGAGAGCTTGTAAAATCGTCGTCTGGGTTTCGGTCGGTTTGCCGTTGCGGTTGAACGTCTCTAGAAATTGCCGCTTCGCCGAACCGTTGCAGATACGCGCCACCTGGTCCTTCGAGCGGCGTGCCGGTCACGATCGCGAGACTATCGTAGAGTTGTTCAGGCGACAGACCGATGTGCGGATAGCGTGCGTAAAGCCGAACGTTCGGCGGCGATTTTTCGGTGACGCGGCTGGAGCGTTGGAACGTCTCGCTCAGTGCGATCGCTCGCAGCATGAATTGCGTGTCGTACCCAGATTCGACGAACGCCGCTGCGAGTCGGTCGAGCAACTCCGGATGACTCGGCAGATTCTGCTCGTGAAAATCATCGATCGGATCAACAATTCCCACACCGAATGCGAACGCCCAGAGTCGATTCACGATCGCCTTCGCGAAGAAGGGATTGTCCGTCGCGACAACCCACTCGGCAAGCGTGACGCGAGGGCTTTTGCGGAACTGCCACGCAGGCTGTTTCTCGTCGAGGAACGTCGCGGGCACGGTCCGTTCGGTGTTGGGGATCGTCACCTCACGCCGATTCATGACTTCACGCAAGCCGCCGTCGTTCGTCACGCCGCCGTAGAACGCCGCCAGCCCCCAGAATTGTTGCCGGCTCCATTTCGCAAACGGATGATCGTGACATTGCGCACACTCCAACTGCACGCCTAAAAACAACCGACTCGTCGCAGCGGCGAGGTTTTCCGGTTTCCCTTCTTTCGCTTGGTAAAACGCGAGGGGGTTGGCTGTCTCGTCGTTCGCACGCATTGCTGGGGTCCGGCCATCGAGTGGGTAGGTAAGCAACTCGGTGACGAGTTTGTCGAACGCCTGATTTGTCTGAATGCGATTCCGTAGCCACGCCTCGAATCCAGGAGTGAGGGTCGCGATCTCGGCACTCGTGACTGCTTCTGGTAGCAGCCAGGTGCGCCACGAGGTGGTGAAATGGTTCGCGAAACTCGCGGACGCCAAGAGGCGGTCGATGAGCTTACTGCGTTTATCGTTGGAGGTGTCCGCCAGAAACGCTCGCACGTCAGCGGCGTGGGGAATGTGTCCGGCGAACGCGAGGTAGGCTCGGCGGAGAAACTCCGCGTCGTCGGCGCGCGACGAGGGCGTGACGTTTTCCTGTTTGAGTCTCGCGAGGATTTCGCGATCGATCTCGCGGGCGAGTTGGTGTGCGTCGGTTTGGGATCGCTCCGCGGCCGTGAGCGTGGAGGCGATCACCAAGAGTAGGAGCATCGCACGCATGATCGCATCCTCGATCGGTTCTGAGTCAATCGGCTGGTCGGCCTACTGGCTTGCCACTTGTTCCGCGAATGACCACCATTTCGCGTCGCGGTCACCGGCGGACAGAATCGCGTCCGTCGCGCGCGCGATTGCGTTCGTCGACCGAACGTGTGCACGCACCGTCCGGAGTTTCTGGCCCGTGAGCGAATCCCAATAGTGCAGGTTTCCTTCGTGGCCGCCGGTCACGAGGGTGCCACTCATCGTGAACGCCGCACTCGAAATTGGCCCTGTGTGTTCGATCGTCACATCGCTCAATTTGCCGCGTTCGTATTCCCAAATCGCCACACGATGCACATTCGATTCGTCTGTCTCACCGACGAAATTCAAGACGACGGCCGCCTCACGCTGATTCGCGTTTACCGCAAATCCCGTAATCGTCGCGAAGGGATGCACAATCCGCCGATCGAACTGGCGACCGTTGCTCGCGTGCCACAACGACGCCTCGCCATCACCACTGCCCAACAACAACCGCGTGCCATCCGGCGTAAACGCAACCGCCGTCACAGCGCCAACCTTCGCGCCAATTTGCCGTCCTCCACGGCCCGTCGCCACGTCCCACACACTCACGCCGTTCATCCGCGGACCACCCACTGCGTATCGTTCGCCGTCGGGTGCGATCGCCAACACCACGTCCGGTGACGACACACTTTGGGAACGGAGTTGCTTGTTGGAAACCAAACTCCAAATCCGCACGGTTTCATCCGCACCGCACGTGATGAGTTGTTGTCGACCGGCGAAGCCCACGAACGACACGCCGCCGGTATGGCCCATCAGAACGGCACGGGTTTCGCCAGTCCTTGCGTCGTAAATGCGAATCGAGCCGTCTTGTCCGCCAGTTGCGACGGTTTCATCATCCGCAGCGACCGCGATACAGTTCACGGTTTGCGAATGGCCGCAAAACTGGCGTGCGGCGAGCGACGGCTTTGCGAGCGGTTCCCAGACCAGTGCTACACCATCGCGCGAAACGCTCAGCCAGTTTTGGGCAATCGGAAGGATGCCGACTACCTCGCGTTTGTGCGGTACACTAGACCGCGGACGAAACCAACTCCGCATCACGCCGTGTTGTGGATCGATCGCGAGCAATCGACCGTCAGCGAATCCGACCGCGGCGACTTCGCAGAGTTGCGGTGGGTCGGATCGTCGGAGCGGTCGGCAGGTGATGGTAGTCACCGCGGCAGCGTTGATGGTTGGTCGGCCAATCGCTTTGCCATCACGCGTGTCCCAACACCGCACCACGCCATCTTCGTACCCAGTGACGAGCCGCCGACCGTCCGGCGTGATCGCGACGGCACTCACGGTCGACGGTTGGATTGGCAATTTAACGATCTGTTCGCCAGTGGTCGTGCGCCAGAGGATCGCGCGGCCATCCGCTCCGCCACTGAGAAGTGCCTCGCCATTCGGATGAAACGCAATCGCGCGCACGGCGGCGGTATGGTCCTGGAACACTCGAATCGTTTGGCCCGTGACAAGATCGGTGATACGAACCGTGCGATCGTATCCGGCCGAGGCGAGCGTGCGGCCATCTGGTGCAATCGCGATTGCGGCGATCCAGTTGTAGTGACTGCTGATCCGCTGCACGTTGTTCCAGTGGCCAACCGGCCAGACATTCAAAATACCATCTTTCCCAGCCGAAACGAGCGTCCGGCCATCGTGCGAAAAGCACAACCCACTCACACACTGATCGTGGCCATGCAGCGTGATGATTTTCTGCTGTCGGTTCGTGTCCCAGATCTCAATGGCGGCGTTGTGGGCAAATGCGAGGAGTCCACGTGATGAAATTGCGACCGTGTTCGTGTCATTGGCAAGGGTGAGCGGATAGCGTTTGGGCGTCGGTTCGACATGGACCGCGTCGTCGGTCCGGTCGGAACACGTGAGCTGTGAGACGATCGGCGTGAGTTGGTCGAGATCAATCGAGGGAGGGTCTGGTGTCGGATCAACTTGCTGGAAGCCGACCGACACCACGAGTGCGACAAGCGGCGCGAGAAATCGCGTTTCGCCGCTCGAGACGCGCCGCGCCGGCGCCTCATGCAAGATCGCCGTGAGCCGCTGACGGAGCGAATGCACTTCGCCGATCGCCGTCGCGAGCGGAGCAGGTGGGCACGCGACGGCGAGAAAATCGAGCGTGTCCAGAATCGCGCTCGCGTAGGTTTGGCGATCGTTCGGAAACGCCTGCAATACTTCGGAGTCGCTACAGGACTCTTGTAGCGAATGCAACTTGGCCCGTGCGACCCACGCCAGGGGGCACCACCAATACGCCGCCAGTACGACGACTTCCAGCCAACGGACAACATGATCGCCGCGACGGAGGTGTGCGAGTTCGTGCGCCAAAATCAGTCGGCGTTGGTCCGTCGTTAAGAGATCGGCCAATGTCGCAGGGAAATACAACGTCGGCCGTAAGCCAGACCACACGAACGGAGCTACGCCTCCTGGTAACCAGCGCACACGTGGCGGTGTGACACCGATGATGGTTGCGACCTCTTCGACTTCTCGACTGAACGAGACCGGCGGTTCGGTCGCGAATCGCAGATACCGTGTGAATCGCCGAATCGTGAGACCGAGTACAAGCAACCACACCAACGCACCGCACCCCCACACCCACGGCACGAACGTCGGAAGCGTAAACTCAGTGAAGCGTGTGATCGGCAGCTGGATAAGTGGCGGCGTGAGGAGTTTGAGAACGACGAGTAGCCACAACAAATGTGCAAACGCCGGCCGAGCGCGTCGAATCGTGAGCGCCCCTACCGCGACGACGGCGGCGAGAACGAGATTGCTCAAGAGCATGTCGAGAGTGTCCGACATGAGAACGCTCGTGAGTGAACAAGTAACTGGACACGAGAAGCGACACGAGAACGCAGCATGAACGACCGCGAACTCACCGCATGGGTTTTTCGGGCGCTGATAACAGGCGTCGGAGTTCTTTACGGTCAGCGTCCGAGAGCGTTTGCGATCGAATCAGGTGCGTGAGAACCGGCGCGATCGATCCGTCGCACAATCGCTCCGCCATCGCCCGCACTTGCGCCCCCACGAACGCCTCGCGGTTCACGGTCGCGCTGAACACATGCGAGAGTCCGTTGCGATTACGGTTCACGTATCCATCCGCTTCGAGTCGCTCAAGCAGTTTCTGGACCGTGGCGTAGTGGCTCGTTCCGCCTTGAGGATAGAGTTTGTCCGTGAGTTGACGAATCGTCGACGGTCCATCATCCCACAGCACCTGCAGCACGCGTAGTTCCGCGTCTGTCACGCTGGGTGAATCACGCAAAGACATAGGAACAATTCCTGTTCGTGGAGAGTCGTACCCTCCAGACTAAGACAAGCTGTCTGAGAACGCAAGAGTAATTCCGCTCCAGCGTGCGCCTCTGGCAGTTGCGAGAATGCGTGTGTCGGGCAGACGCGGCTTGGCGACGTGGTCCGACTCCGCGCCGATCGCTGACAGTATTGCGAACTCAGTTTCGTGGATGCGATGCGACTACGCCGCCGAACTCGCGTGGGTGAGATCGGTCGGCGTTGCGACCACTCGTTCCTCAAGCATCTGTATCGCCTCATGCGGTAGCCGGCCATTGTCGCCGAGTACAACGCGAAGGTCGCGTCGCTTTGCCAACGCAGTCACGGCCTTCATCCCAAACTCGACGCCGCGTAAATCGAGTGTCCCAGACAACTCCATGTTCTCGGCCAGCGCAATCACGCCATCGTCACCGAGCGAATTCCATGCTAACCCCAGATACTCCAACCCAGCCACGCTCGCACCGAGTTCTCGCACCCCTGCGGCGGTCAAATTCGTGTTGGACAACTCGACTGTACGCAAACGCTCCAACCCAGCCGCCGATAACAACATCGTTGCCCCCTGGTCGCCGAGCGGATTGACGCTCAGGTCGAGTGTGTGAAGCGTAGTCAGCCAACTCGACTCGCCGAGCGCCCGCGCCGCCGCCGCGCCGAGACGATTGCTCCGGAGGTTCAATCGCTGCACGCTAAACAGATTCCGCGATTCGGCGAGGTGTTCGATTCCCTCGTCGCGCAGTTCGTTGAAGCTCAAATCCAACTCCTGCGGGCGACAGAACGATTCCGCATGCGCCAACGCCGCGGCACCATCCGGACCGATCGCGTTGAAACTGAGATCGAGATGCCGCAGTCGATCGAGTCGATCCGCTGCAAAGAACGCTGCCGCCCCCTCAGGCCCAATCCGATTCCCAGCCAGTTTCAAGGTACGCAACAGGCACACGATTGCGGTCTGCGGCAATTTCATCGCGACCGACGGACCGATACTGTTGCGACCTAAGTCGAGTTCACGCACATCGGCGAACGCGGGTTCGTCGAGTAATTCGTCGACGATCGCCGGTTCGAGAGTGTTCGCTGCAATCGCCAATCCACGCAACTGATGCAGCCAGGGCGCTCGGAGGAACGCTCGCACGGCGCTCGGCGTCAGCGAGTTGCTCGAGAGATTCAAGCGACTCAGACCCGCCAGATTCGGCGAGTCGACGAGATGTCGTACGCCGAGTTCGCCAATGTGATTGCCTGCGAGATTCAGCGATTCAATCTGTGCGAGATGCGGTGCAGCGGCGAGTTCATCGAGATATGGCGTGATGGCAACCAACCGCAGATGTCGTAACGGCAGAAACCGCACAAGCGTTGCACCGAGCGTGATGAACGCACGACCGGAGAGCGAGAGGGATTCCGGTACGCCGTCGACGAACTCGATTTCGCGTGCGCTGTACGCGGCGAGCCACTCATTCCACGGTGCGTTCACGAGGATCGCGGCATGTTGGCGGCGGAGCGTGGGGTTGTCGCGATTCGCGAGGATGGCATCGAGAGCAGTACGCAGTTCGGCCGACATGGCCGGTTCGTGGGGAACGAACGGTTGGGGGTTCAGCACATCATCCGCACGCGGCGCGCGATACGAGGGTGCCCAGGCCATGCGGTGCAAATCCTCGGCGTTCGCCACGCCTGGTAGCCGTCGAGCAAACGTAGGTGCGAGTGACTCACGAGACATCGCGGCGTTGACCTGTCTGCGGGAAACCGCCGAACTCCAGTTCCGTACGGTAACGCTCGCCGGACGTGGGGGTCAACCGCAGTCTCGAACGGTTGAAACGTCGCGATGGCCGGTCTTGACGAGTCGTGGTGTGGTCGGTATCGCCGGTGCGGTCGCAGCACGAGGACGGACGATGGCTGGATTTCGAACCCATGTCTCGGTCGCGGCGGCGGTCGGCATCGGCTATGGTTATGCGCTCCACAAA
Organism: Ottelia alismoides; assembly: GCA_037367405.1. Classification (NCBI taxonomy): domain Eukaryota; kingdom Viridiplantae; phylum Streptophyta; class Magnoliopsida; order Alismatales; family Hydrocharitaceae; genus Ottelia; species Ottelia alismoides. The sequence goes on from JAZKJV010003473.1 coordinate 22,785, forward strand.
GGCGTGGGGTGCCACTGGGAATCCGCAGTTCTCGTCACAACTCTGACGACGGTTGGCGGTATGTTGCCGGATCTGGATAGCGATTCGGGTCGGCCGATCCGTGAAATTTTCGGACTCGCGGCGGCGGTCGTACCGATCCTCGCGGCACCGCGGCTCAGTCAAATCGGTCTTACGCACGAAGGGGTATTGGCGTGTTTGGTGCTGTGCTACCTGTTCGTGCGGTATGGTTTGGCCTGGATGCTGAGTCAACTCTGCGTACATCGCGGCATGTTTCATAGCATCCCAGCAATGCTCATCTCGGGCCTTGTGGTCTACCTCGGTTATCGCTCCAACGATGTCATGCTGCGGCTCGAATTGGCCGGCGGCGTGATGCTCGGCTTTCTCTCGCACTTGGTTCTGGACGAGATTTATAGCGTCGACTTCAACGGCGTGCGATTGAAACTGAAACAATCAAGCGGTAGTGCGTTGAAGTTGTTTTCCGATTCGGTCGCAGGTACGACGGTCTGTTACACAATCCTCGGCGCGCTGCTGTATCTCGCCTGGATGCGCTGGCACGAGGAAATGGGTTCGGTTGGTGGGAAGACGCCCCTGTTCTCGTTCGGCGGCATGAAACAAAGCTAATCACTTCGCAATCGCCTGGCACGAGTTGCCGAAATCGACGCGATCCCCACCATAACAGCTACTCGACCTGTGTCGCGTTTATTCTTATATCCTTGGATCCCATGTCGGACCCGTTGACGTTCATGATGGGCAAGCACGCGGCAAGCCTGCCACGTGATCGCCGCTATTGTCGCAACCATATGTGGTGCGATCCCACCACGCAACGCTTCGGCTTCAGCGCCTACGCGATTCGACTCATGCAGGATGTCTATTTCCTTGAATGGAAATTCGACGCGCCGCGGACGGTCGTGTTGAAGGAAGAAATCGGCTTTATCGAAAGCTCGAAAGCGCAAAGCGAACTGTATGCGCCGCTCGCCGGAACGATTCAACAATTCAACGCGGCGCTCTTGAACGACCCCTCCGCCATCAACGCCGATGGCTACGGAGCGGGTTGGCTCTTCGAAATGACCGCCGCCGATTTCTCGACAACGATGGATGTGGTCGAGTATCATCAGTATCTGGAGTCGGCCTGGGCGACCGCTCAGCGGATTCTCAAAAACCAAGTGAATTTGGATGACGAGTAACGCACGATGAGCAACGAACTATGAGTAACGCACTATGAGTCGCAAAGTCACGGTTGTCCTGTCGCAAGCTCCTGGGAAGCATCCGGCGAAACGCGGGTTGGAGGAAAGCCTCGCCGCCGCGTTGCTGATGGAACCAGGTGTTGATCTCTCGATCGTACCGAACCTCTACGACATCGGCCCAGAGCATACCGCACGCTTGTTCTTGGACGGTGTGCGTGGCGATATGATCGTGCTCTCGTGGCTGTACCCACGTGCGGCGTTTTGGTTACTGGATCGCGACGGCATCAAGGGGCACTTCGGCGAAACGCAGTTGAAACCGCCGAGCGACGACGACGAAGACGATACGCCGACCGAAGAGGAGCCTGCCCGCGAACCTGGCATCGGCGCGAACGGTACGATTCCGGACCGTCACATATACACGCTCGACCTGCGCGACTTCAACAAGGCGGAACCGTATCTCGCCGAGATTCGCCGCATCCTCGCCGAGTGCGCCGAGCGCGCAGCGAAGAAGGCGGCCGAGAAAGCGATTGCGAATCCGAGCATTATTCAACTCGGCATTTTATCGAAGAACGAGGCGAAGCCCGAACCACAGCAAGCGATGACGTTCAGTGCAGAGCAGTTATTGACGCCTGCGAATCGGCGCTGGTATCCGGTCATCGATTACAATCGTTGCACGAACTGCCTCGAGTGTCTCGATTTTTGTTTGTTCGGCGTGTACGGTGTCGATTCGTTCGATCGCATTATTACCGAAAATCAGGACCAGTGTAAGAAGGGGTGTCCGGCGTGTAGTCGTGTGTGTCCGCAGCAGGCGATCATCTTTCCAGAGTACAAATCTGCGGCGATTGCAGGTGCGGATGGTGGTGCGGCGGTCGGCGGATTGAAGATCGACCTGAGCAAGCTCTTCGGCGGCGGCGATGGAGCCGATCCGCTTGCGGCGGCGGTCGCGGAGCGTGATCGCGAACTCGTGGCTGACGGCCGAACAGCCGTCGGCATGAGCGTGGGGATTCCGAAGCGGCAAGAAGGGAAAGTCCACGGACCCAAGGACGATCTCGATCGACTCGTCGACGATCTCGATTCACTGGGGTTGTAGGCAAAGCCAATCCAAAATAAATTGGGTCACTTGTTTTGCAAGTGACCCAATCGATCGTTACGGCTTGCGGCTCTTCAGATGCTCGTCCATCTTCAGATGCGGAACACCGCTCTTCCACCAATCTGGTGCGTCTTTGCCTTGCAACAGATGATCGAAGAATTCCTTCATGCGAATCGCGTAATCCTTGCGATTCTCTGGCTTGACTAAACCGTGATTCTCACCCTTGTATTGCAACATCACGACCGGCTTTTGCAGGCGGCGGAGCGTGTTGTAATACTCGATGCCTTGCGTGAAATCGACGGCACCGTCTTTGTCGTTGTGCAACATCAGCAATGGGGTGACGACGTTCTTCGCGAAGTACACGGGCGAATTGCGAATATAGGCTTCCTGCTGATCCCAATACCCGGCCGTGAACCGACCCTGGCTACTCTCGAAGATCGGCTGATTCGCACTGCCGCTATTCCAATAAACGCTGCTGTACATGCTCACGAGATCGGTCAGCGGAGCGCCGGCGCACGCGGCCTTGAATCGGCTCGTTTGCGTGATGGTGTAGGCCGTCTGGTAGCCACCCCACGAATGGCCCTGGAGACCGAGTTTGTCGGCGTCAACGATGCCCGTAGCGATCGCGGCATCAACCGCCGCATTAATACATTCGACCGCCGACTTCCCTGGATCATTCAACTTGTAGGTAATGTCGGGCATCAATACGGCATAGCCGTTACTGGTATAGATACTCTTGTTGAAGCTGCCCGAGCTGGGAGCGCTGTAACTATGAATACCTTGGGATAGTTTTTCATAGATATAGACCACCGTGGGATAGCGTTCGCCTGGTTTGTAGTTCGCAGGCAAGAACAACGCCGCCTGATGACGCCGTCCGCTCATCGCTTTGTAGTCGATCAGTTTCGCACCACTCATCCAGTGGTAATCCTTCTGTTGCGGATTGATGTCGCTCACTTTCTTCTGATCTTTGAAGTTCGCATCGGTCACATAGTAGTTGGGCGAATCGACGGCGGTCTCTTTCGTGAACGTGTAGACTTCGGCATTGCGTGCCTTTTGCACAAACCCCATGCTGCAATCGCCCAGATACAGCACCTTTACGCCAGTTTTTCCAGGTTGAATTGTGCCGATGCCATCTTTTTTCGTCCACTCGCCGTAAAGCGTCGTGAACGCTGGCTTGCTGAAATCGAAGCCTGGCTCCTTGCGTTCTGGCTCGTATTGATTGAAGCCCTGGTAGCGAATACCGTCCGTCTTGCCGTTCACGGTCAGGTTCTCGCCGCCACTCCCATCGGCGGAGATCTTCCAGAGATCCCAACCGTCGGAAATCACGACGGATTGACCATCCTTCGACCAACCGATCGGGCGCGTCGGCGGCTTCGAAACATTGTGATCATCTTCGATATCCACAAATTGTGTTGCGGAAATCTTCGATGTGATGTTCACTGTCTTCCCAGTTGACAGATCATGGGTGTAGAAATGGCCGTCATCATAGTATAGATAATGGTTTCCAGTCGAAGACGGACCGAAGTTATACCGCGACTTCGTGAGAAACTTCTTTTTCTCGCCGGTTTTCACATCGATCACATACACATCGCTGTATCGCCGACCATCGAGGTTTGCCATGTATTCATACGGTTTCACATCCGTGCCGATCGCGTGTTTGCCAGATGGCGCCAAGGACACGTTGCGGCACGAATCGTCCGCGAGTCGGACGAACTTCTTCTCCTTCACGTGGTACACACACAAATAGGTGAACGCTTTGTCCATGTTCGCTTGCACCTGCTGCATCGGTTGCAGGCGTTCGTCTTTCCAGTGCCACACGACAAGGTCCGGTTGCCCTGCGGAAGGACTGCTCGTCGAGGTCGTTGGAGCCGTTCCGCCGATCGACCGCCGACCGCCGCCGATCGAGGATGGTAGCGAAGCCGTCGGCATGGGGGCGGTTTCCGGCCGCTTGCTCGCGTCTTTCTTCTTCTGCTCTGCGATGCCGAACGTGAACGCACTCAACGTCTTCGTCCACTGCACGCCGCGATTATTGCTGATCCCCATGTCCTTGGGGAACGACTTGTCTTCCTTCGGATCGAAGACGTATTTTGTCGGCTTTCCGCCGATGTCTGTGAAGCCGACAATCGTGTTCCACTTGCCATCGTACTCTTTGTCATCGAGTGCCTTGACGACGGTGAACGCCGTGTAGTCTTCGTGCCACGTCAAGCCGCGGTACTGAGCCTTGCCGGTTTCGAGCGGCGTAATCAATCCGGTTTTCATATCGCGAAGCTGTACGCCGTTGCCGATCTGACCGGCCGCGTCGATCACCAGCACCATCGTGCCACCCTTTTTGTCGAATGCGAACTCCGCTACGTTCCCCAGCACGAATTCCGATCCATTTGCCAACTCGTAGAGTACAACGTCGTTATTCGGCGCGCTCGGTGGACTCGATGAACCGGCCATGCTGCCTGGCAGGGTGATGCCAGGGGGCAGCGTGATACCTGGTGGAAGACTCGGCGCGCCGCCAGTGGAACCCTCGGATGCTTTCCGCAACGCCAAGTGCGTCGCCGCCTCGCCGTTGAACTGGGCGGACGAATAGCCTTCGAGTTCTTTCTTTTCGCTGGTCGCCAAGTTGATTAACACCAGTTCGGCTTCGGCCGTGGCGTCATTGCGGCAATAAACGAGGATGCGGTTTTCGGTGGCGTTGGCGTGACGCTGAAGAGTAGCCACTTCGAATCGAACGAGAACTGCAGGGTTCCGAATCCGCCGCCGCCTGGGAACTTGGTCTCTTTCTGATCGCCGAGATTTCGCAGTACGACTTCGCCGTCGCCTTCGGTCGGCCCAACGCGATGAGCGAACCACTTGCCGTCGTTGCTAAGTGCGGTGCCTCGCACGCTCCGCCACTTGTCGGCATCGGCGATGCCGAGGCGTTTCTTTCCGCCGTCGGCTTTCTTTAACTCGGCGATTTTCGCTTCGAGTTCGGCGATCTGTTTTTGCAGTTGTTCGATATTCGGCTCTTCAGCCCGAACGCCCACCACCATGGTGAGCAAAAGAAGGAATGACAACCGTCGCATTGAGGTGTCTCGACGAGGAATAAGTTGACGCTAGGAGCTAATGTGAATTTATAGCAATCAGCGAAGATAGATCGGCGAATCTCGACTGCCAACGTACCAGAATGTCTTTTCCTGACGACAGAATCGATACAGTTTGACGCATGATTCCGTTTCGCGTACCTTCGCATGATGGGTCACCGTGCGTCTCTCCCGTGACATTCCTTCACACCCTCCACTGTTCGAGACTCTTCTCATGCAGACCGACTTCCTCAACCGCCGCCAACTCCTCGCGACGTCCGCTCTCGCGTGCTGTGGTCATCCGGTGTTCGCCGATACACCGAAATCACAAACGCAGATTCCGACCGACGGCGCCAACGACAGTCGATACTCGGCGCCACGCACCCTCAACGACTATGCCCCCTTCCGTGTGCCGTCGACGCTCGACGCGTGGACCAAACGTCGCGACGAACTCCGAACCCAACTCCGCGTCGCGCTCGGCCTACACCCCATGCCCACAAAGACGCCGCTCACACCGACGATTCACGGCCGCGTCGAACGTGATGGCTTCACGATCGAAAAAGTTTACTTCCAATCGATGCCCGGCCACACGGTCACTGGCAACCTGTATCGTCCGCTCGCGAAGGCCGAGGCGAAACGCCCTGGCGTGTTGTTCGCCCACGGGCACTGGAACGATGGCCGCTTGCATCAATCACCCCAAAAAACGGTCGATGCGGACGTGAAATCCGGCGCCGAAGCGACGCCAGCAATGGCGAAGCTTTTTATGCAGGCGATTCCGATCACCCTCGCCCGCCGTGGCTATGTCGTCTTTCAATTCGATATGGTCGGCTATGCGGATAGCACGGCACTGGAGCATCGCACAGGTTTCGGCGATATCGAATCCGAACTGCGTCAACTCAACATGATGGGCCTGCAAACCTGGAATAGCATTCGCGCGTTGGATTTTCTTGCGAGCCTGGACGATGTGGATGCGAAGCGGATCGGCGTCACGGGCGCGTCTGGGGGCGGAACGCAGACGTTCATGCTGTGTGCACTCGACGATCGGCCGGCGGCGGCGTTTCCGGCGGTGATGGTGTCCGCGACGATGCAAGGGGGCTGCACCTGTGAAAACGCGTCGCACTTGCGCGTGAACACCACGAATGTCGAAATCGCCGCCATGACCGCTCCACGACCAATGGCGATGTCGTGCGCGAACGACTGGACCAAAGACTTCCTGAAAAAGGGCTACGGCCTTCCTGAGATCCGCAAAATTTATGCACTCTACAACACGGAATCGTTGGTGAGCGCCAAGGCCTGGTTGCAATTCGGCCACAACTACAACAAGCTCGCACGCGAATTCATGTATTCGTTCTTCGACGAGCATCTGCAGAATCGCAAGGAAACCGTCACGGAACCACCGTTCACGCCGACGCCCGTCGAGCAACTGCGTGTGTTCGACGCGGAGCATCCACGGCCGAAGACGGAACTGGATCTCGCAGGGTTACGCAAGTCCTGGATGTCGCGTGATGCTCAATTGGTAACAGCAGCCCAAGGGAACGCGAGCGAATGGACGAAACTGATTCGCGACGCGCTGGGGGGACTTATTCATAGTCATTTACCCGATCGTGTCGCGGTGCGCAAAGGGCCGCTGGAGTCGAAAGTGGACACGATCACGATGCATCGTGCGATTCTCGGCCGCGTCGATGAGAACGACATGGTGCCATGTGTGGGCGTGTTTGGACCGAAGTTCACGGGCGACAAGGTTGCGATTTTGGGTCCATCCGAGCGGCAAGGCGAGCCTGTTCGTGGGCGAGAAACTCGCGCCGAACGCGCGGACGCTCGTCGACGGTGGATACGCGGTTTTGGCGCCGGATGTTTTGGGCGTGGGCGATCATGCGATGCCGAAACCGATGGCGGTCGATGGTAAGTTCCCAGGGTACACATTTGGCTACAATCGCACGCTCTTGGCAAACCGCGTTCACGACGTGCTGACGACTCTCGCGTTCGCGAAGTCGTTGTTGCAAGCGAAGACGATCGTAATGGTGGGCTGGGGCGAGTTCGGTCCGCACACGGCGTTGGCGAAGGCGATGGCGGGCGAGGTCGTGAAGAAAACGGCGGCCGACGCGCATCGGTTTTCGTTCACCGCGATCAAATCGGCCAGCGATGCGATGATGTTGCCAGGCGCGCTCAAGTACGGCGATCTACCAGGGCTGGTATCGATCGCAGGTGCGTCGTTGGCGTTACACAATGACGCGAGCGATGGGAAGTTGCTGAAGCAAACGCAAGTCGTGCGTTCCGCCGAGAAATGGGATGATGCGAAAGTCCTTAGTTGGTTAATGAACTGAGTGGATTGCACGCGTGGTGTGAACTCCTGATGCACGGAATGACCTGTTCCTGGTCCAGGTGCATCAGGAACTGCCGAAAAAATGCGGAGTTGAGCGTGTGTCAAGTCCGCGAAGCAGTCTGTGAGTTACTGTGAGTTAGTTTTCGATGATGATGTCGTCTGTCGAGAGTTCGACTACGTCGTTGTGCGGTGCGGAGTGATTGACCGGAACAGGCGTGTAAGCCGGAGCCGCGTTGATCGCGACGGGTTTGATGGGCGGATGTACCGCGGTACGACCTGAGGAACGACCTGCGGACTCGCCGAACCGACCGCGATCGGCGTCGGCATCGGCGCTTGCGGCACGGCCACAGGCGCAGGCAACGACGGTCCGTGTGCCGGCAATCCCTCGACGATAGGAATCGCCGCCTCTTTGGGCAATGCTGACACCCGCGAGACCGAGACACCTACTACAGACTTCGCGGATGTGTTCGGTGTCACTTCCGACGTAGGTGGAGCATGCGAGCGGCGGCTTTGTGGATGATCGCATCAAGTCGCGCCATCCCTGCGGCCGGTTTGGCATTCGCAGGCAGGGGCGCTGCGACAGGTATGGGCGGTTTGCTTGCGGCGGTAGGCGTGATCGGCTTCGCGGGTTTGCTCGGAATGGCCGGAGCCGCAGTAACGGCCGGAGTCGAAGCAACGGCTGGAGTCGCCGAGCGTGTCGGCAATCGTTGCGCGATGGGTTTCGTCGGCTGAACGAGCGGCTGAACTATTGGCTGATTGCCCGTCGGTGCCGAACGCGGAAGTGAAACCTCCGTCCAGCAGATTCCACAGCGAATCGTCGCTTCAGTGTGGTGGGGAGGGACCGACACCGAGGATCGACAATTGGGACAAGAGATCACGCTCACGCACGCACCTCACTCAACGTGTCATCACGTTCCATCATTACTCTAATCGCCATTCGCCTGCGATACAACCGCCGAAGGGTGCATGTCACATGTTCATCAATCAATCGTCGTACCTTTCTCGGCACCACGGCGGTATTCGGCGTGTCGTGCGCCACATCCACGAATCTCATGGTGAAACTTCACGTTCGCGAGGGAGCCGATCCTCGTCGGCGATCAGTTCGGCTTGGGGGCGAAAGCAGGTGGGGACGCACGAGTTGCAGTTGCGTCAAGTCAGTTCAAAGAGAATCCATATCGTCAATTCGTTGAGGGTTATGGGGTTGACCTTGCCTCCAAAATGAGACTCACTGCAGATCCCAGGTCACTTTTTCGACGCCTGGCTTCGCCTTCAACGCGTCGACGAGGGACGCGAGGTTCGATGAGTGATACGGCGTGAAGCGGAAGGTCCAATCGATCGCGTCGGCGTCCTTCCCAGTCTCGGCACCGACCAGTTGCGCCGTGCTGCTAAGCGGCGTGAGAATCGCGCGAATCTCCGCTTCGGTCGTCTCCTTACCGCGAACACGTAACACTAACTTCGCCTTATAAGTCGCCGGACCCGGTCAATTGCGTGACCGCAAGCGTCACGAGTGCGACGCAAGCGAAACCGACGATCGCGGTGTACAAGTAGCCAGCGCCGACCGCCATACCGACGACCATCGCGAAAATCACAAACGCCGAATCGCGCGTATCCTCGACGGCCGTGCGAAAGCGAATGACCGAAATCACGCCCGCAAGCCCAAACGCACGGGCGGTGTTGTTGCCGATCACTTCCGTGACCAGGGCCGTCAGCATCGTTAGCAGTAAAAGTGTGGTGCGCAGCCCAGGTGCGGGCTTGCCCTCGGATCGTGCGAACGTACGGATCACGGCCATGCCGAGACCTAACAAGGCCGCAATCACCAGTCGAATGAAGATGACGTCCGGACGTTCGTCCCCGCCTTCACTCCAAGCACGAATCCATGCATTTTCCAGCCAGACGAACATCAACGAGCAATCCTTCCCTGCGAATACAGGCTGACATTGGGCCTATTGGAGCACTACCGCTGCGAACGCACACTATTGCACGCTATTGGTCCCACTCACGCGACGAGCGCGAACGCCGACGGTCGTTGTCATCGTAGCGCGACGCGGAGCGTCCGCGCGATTTGCCCTTTTTCTTGCCGCTGAAGTTAAACCCCACCAGCGCCGCGACCGTTCCGCACAAGAACAGCGCCCCCCAAAATCAACAACGCGGCGCCAACCATCGAAATACCCTCGCCTGGAACCGCCGGTTCAACAGCGTCCACGACGGGCGCCGGACCGTTCACACCGCCGCCGATTGCCGCAGGAGCAGGTGCGGGTGCAGGTGCTGGTGCGTTGGGTACCGTTGCCACCGTCGGATCGATTGCGACGGTCTTCAGCGAAAAGAGCGATTTCTGCCGTGTCTCGTCATAAATCGTAATCGCAGTCAACGCGCAGATTGAGGCGCTGGCTCGCCGCGTCGTATCGCTTGACCGTGAAGTCGATCTTCGCGGGCGCAGGGCGATTCCCGTGCTGCGCGAGATACGACGCAATCTCGTTCGCATCGTCGTCACGCAAGTAGAGACGCATGTTCGGCGCAGAGGTAGCGTTTTCCTGGAAAATCAGGCGTTTCACGTCCTTCGGTCCAACATTGGTCGGAACCGTCTCTGTGCCGACCTCCGTGATGCGAATCCACAGTCCAGCGATTCGATGACCGACCATCGTTTCCGGCGTCGTCGCGAGCGAACGCAGCATTGCGGCCGAATCCGCATCGCCCGAGTTGCCGCGAGCGGTCTTCTCGCTGGGGTACGTCGCGATGATGTCGCCGCTCTCACCGAGAATCGAGAGTTCGTGAATCGCCAACACATAGCCGCCACCTGGTCGCGGCGAGTCGATCGGTTTCGCTTTGACCCGCACGACCAGACTGCGATTCACGAACGATTTCAGCGCGTCGCCGATCGAGCGCAGCCACATGAATCCGCGAATTTGCTGGAGTTCGCCCGTGCGCGTGATGGGGAATTCTAAGCCAGTCGATTGACCAGCGCGAGCGCGAACCGTGCACTGGAGATCGAGCGTAACTTCGCGGCCGAGCCAATCACGGACCTGGGCATCCAAGTCGTAAATCGTCAGTTGCCCAGGCGGCGTGGGGGGCAGTTGGCGTGCGAGAGGTGGAAGCGGTTCGCCGTCCGGCCCAAGAAGCGGTCCGTCGTTTGGCGGTGGTGGCGGTACGTTCCGCCCTCCGCCAAACGGCATCCCAGGAGCGCCCGGCATCCCAGGAGCGCCCGGCATCCCAGGAAACGGCGGAACGCCAGGAGGGAACGGCGGAACGCCAGGAGGGAACGGCGGTTGCCCTTGACCATTCCCACGTTGACCATTTCCGCCTAGACCATTTCCTCCCTGATTCGGCGGACCATCTTCGCTGTCGTCGTCTCCTTCGGCGAGTTGTTTGAGCAGCAACTCGATTGTGTTGAAATCCTCGACGCTCAACACTCGCGCTTTCGTGGCCACACTCCGAAACTTCTTGCCGGCTTTATCGGTCCATCCGGACTGCAACCAGACCGACACACCTGTCGGTAACTTCGTGATCGTACTGAGCAATCCAGGTTCGCTGATGTCGACCTGCAATGGTACGATTAGCACGTTTGGATCTTTCGACAGATCGCTCGGCGGCGGTTCTTTCTCGTCGCGAACCGGCGCGATCGCAGCGCGGACATTCACCACCTTCCGCTGGAAATCCGTCACCCACACATTGAGCCGGACCTGCCCATTGATCGCCCAATCTTTCCGTTGGCCGAGCGCCGGTTCGCAGACGCGACCGCCGAGCATCTCGGCGACTTGCGCGCCTGGAATCGCGATGCCGATGCCCGCCGCTTTCACGGTTTTTACCGCGACGCCCACGAGTTGCCCACTCGTCGACACCACAGGCCCGCCGCTATTGCCTGGGTTCAGCGCGCCGTTGAGTTGAATCGCCCCAACCTGGCCCTGTTCGTCCTTGCGAATGCTGGACACGCTGGCCTGACCGATACTGATTTCCGGATTCCGTTCGCGTTGCGCCAGCGACCCGCCGAACGGAAAGCCACACACGAACACGGGCATCGTTTCTACGATTTTGTCAGTATTCGTCAGGATGAGCGGCTGGGGGAACTTCTTGACGGATCGCGCGCGGAGAATCGCCAGATCGCGTTCCGGATCGCGCCCGATTACCTCGGCGCGCACGCTGTACTCCGTCGATTCGCCGCTGTTGAACACCAATTCGATGACCGGTTTTTGAAACGCCCCAGGTCTAACGAATGGCGGATCGATGACGTGGTCGTTGGTTGCGATGAGTGCGGTATCACCCGTGGTGTGAATGACGAAGCCAGAACCCGAACCCGCCGCACTACCGAGACTCACCTTGATATATACGCACGCGGCTTTAATTTTCGTCAATTGCTCCGCTGGCAATGTGGGTGCCTGAGCGAACGTCGGCGCGAGATTCGCCATTCCGATCAACACCATCAGCCAACACGAGATTCGGCAAGGCATCGACCGTCCTCGCTAGTAATGTGATCGACGTTGATCCACACGATCGAGCGTTACTCGACAATTGGATCATCGTACCAAGTTGTCGCCGCAACGAAAGTGAGAACAGGTCATTCCGATGACGAAAATTCGTCCACCAGAAAACTCGATTCATCCGCTAACCCGTGCCGAGTGGCGCGCGTGGCTTGCGGAGCATCACACGCAAACCGAAGGCGTCTGGCTCATCAGTTACAAGAAAGCGGTCGGCAAACCGCGCGTCGAATACGACGAATCGGTCGAAGAAGCGCTCTGCTTCGGTTGGGTTGACAGCAAACCCGGCAAACTCGATGACGAACGCACAATGCTCTACTTCGCACCGCGAAAACCTGGGAGCAACTGGGCGAAGTCGAATAAGGAGCGTGTGGCGAAGCTGATCGCGGCTGGACTCATGATGCCCGCCGGACTCGCGAAGATCGAGGCGGCGAAACTGGACGGCACCTGGGAGATACTCGATAGCGTCGAAGCGTTGGAAGTACCGCCTGATTTGGCGAAGGAACTGGCGAACTATCCGCACGCGGCGGCGAATTTCGCGGCGTTTCCGCGATCGGTCCGGCGCGGAATCTTGGAATGGATTGTGAACGCAAAACGTGCCGAAACGCGAGCGAAACGCATCGCCGAGACCGCCAAGCTCGCGAACGAGAACATCCGCGCGAATCAATGGCGGCCCTGACTCGTCGATTTCGCGCCCACCACGGTTTTTGCTCGCGTGTCTGGGCGATTCCCCCTATAGTTGCTCCATCGTATTCGAGGAACGCCCATGCGCTGGCTCTCCATTCTCACGCTCGCCTCAACACTCACGCTCACTGGCTTCTCCGCGGATCCGCCCAAACTCGTCGGCGAGTGGTCGCTGACCTCGGCGAGTGGTGGTGAACTCGCGAAGCAACTGCAGGCCAACGTAACGCGGTTGCTCATTGACGACGAGACCCTCACCGCCGGCCGGAGCGCGCCCTACACCGCCGACGAGAAAACGAAAACGCTCGAGATTACGATCGGCGGCGGACCGAAGAACGAACGTGGGAAGTATTTGGGTGTCTACGAATTGACAAACGAGACCTTGAAAATTCACCTCGCACTCCCTGGTCAACCACGACCGAGCAACTTCACGCCGTCGGCGACGAGCGTGCTGATCGTCGCCAGCAAGACACGGAAATAACCAGACCTCATTCGTGGGGGCGGCGGTCAATATCATGCCTGTTATGAATTCTGTTGACACTGTGCAAAACGATCACGCAAAACCGCGTGTGAGCGTTATTGTTTGCACGTATAATCGCGCGACGTTTTTGGATAAATCGATTGGCTCGATTCGCACCTGCGGACTCGCACCGCATGAACGCGAAATCGTTGTGGTTGACGATGGCTCGACCGACAACACAAAAGCGGTCATCGATCGGCTCGCCGGTCCGGATTTGAAATACATTCATCAACCGAATCGCGGCCTCTCGACCGCTCGGAACACGGGCATCACCGCCGCGACGGGCGAGTATATCGCCTATCTCGATTCCGACGATTACTGGCTCCCAGGCGTCGCACCGAAGATGCTGGCCTTCCTCGATACTCACCCGGATGTGTCGGTCGTCTTCGCCGAATCCAAAGTCGGCAACGAGGACGAAGGCTACATCATGTGGACCGAGTGGGCCGGCCGCCGCGAGTTTCAAGATCTCGCGCACACGATCCACGACGGCATGCGGGTTTTCGATCGTTCGGCGTTTTATCGACTCTTGATTCGCCGTAACATCGTCTTCACAGGTGCGGTGTTCCAGCGCCGAGCGGCGCTTGACGAGGCGATTAGCCCTGTGGGGTATTTTCGGCCGCAGTTGAACGGCGCCGGCGATTACGAGTTGTACCTGCGGTTGGCGGTGCGGCGTGTGTTCGCGTTCAGTCCAGAGCCACTGGCGGTCTATCTCCAACATGGCGGCCAGATGACGACCGGCTGGGACAAGATGGCGAACGAGTTTTGCGAAACACGCCGCACACACCTCGCGAGTGGGCTGCCGTTCAACGCCGAGGAGAAGCAACTCCTGCGGAACGCGCTGCGCGAGGAACAGTTTTATCTCGCGTATCTGGCCTACGACCGTGGCGAGTATCGCGAGGCAAACAAGCGTTTCCGCGAACTGTTGCGGGAATCGGGTGTGGACCGGACCTCGTTGATGTATTGGGCGATTACGTGTTTGCCGTCCGGCATCACGCAACGATTACGCTCATTTATTCAGCGATTCCGCGAGCCGAACAATATCCGCGTCGGTCCGCAACCCTGGGCGCCGGCGCAACGCGAACAGATGTTGAAGAAGTAACTGTTAAAGAAGTAACTGAGATCGGTTCCTCGGTTTCCGAGACGGCCCAACTCCTTCGTGGACGAGAAAGCAGGCAGGCATGAGTCGGCGGTTTGTCGAGCAACTTCGCGATGGCGATGCGTTGGATGATGTGTATCTGGTGACCGATAAACAACTCCGCGCGAATCGCAACGGCAACCTCTACGTGCAAATGGAAGTGCGCGATCGCACGGGCGGAATCTCGGCACGGATGTGGAACGTCGGCGATCACATTTTCCGCAGCTTCGAGAACGGCGATTTCTGTCATCTCGATGGGAAAGTGCAACTTTTTCAGGGTTCGCTGCAAATCATCCTCAACCATATCGAGAAAGTCGAGCCGCAGAAAATTGACCTCCACGACTTTATGCCGCACACAGAACACGATGTCGGCAAGCTCATGGAGCGACTGCGGAACTACTTACTCAAACTCGGCAATCCCTACTTACGTGGGCTGGCCGAGTGTTTTTTAATGGACGACGAGTTTTTGAAGAACTTCGTCGCCTGTCCGGCCGGCGTCAAGTTGCACCATGCATATGTTGGCGGCTTACTCGAACACACCGTCACGATGATGGATATCGCCGACAAACTCGTGCCGTTTTACCCAGGGACCGACCGTGACTTATTGCTGATGGGCGTTTTCTTGCACGATGCGGGCAAGACCCGCGAACTGTCGTACTCTCGGAGCTTCGGCTACACCGACGAAGGGCAACTCGTCGGCCACATCACGATCGGTGTCGAGATGCTGATGGAGCAGTTACCGAAACTCGAAGACTTGCTCGGCGAGCCGATGCCACGCGAAACGCTGATTCGTCTCAAGCACATGATTCTCAGCCATCATGGCACTCTGGAGTACGGCAGCCCGAAGGTGCCGATGACGCCTGAAGCGATGTTGTTGCATAACATCGACATGTTGGATACGCGGATGCATATGGTGTTACGCGATCTGAAAGAGGATCGCAATAATCAAACCGCTTGGACGCCGTTCAACATGACACTACAACGTCGATTCTATAAGGGCGGACCGAACGGTGATCTCTACGCCGAAGTCCGTGATAGCTACGACTAATCGTCGGTCACTTGCTCCGCACGGACCGAGTCTCCGGGAAATTCGCGTCGTCGCACTTGAATCTCAGGTGCGGCCGCGTAGATTATTCAGCCTTGGTGCAACAGACACTCGGAAGTTTGAGGCGATTATGGCGTATCGAATGTCGACGGCGACTCGAATGGATCGCGCCCGTGATAACGCGGCGATCTCGCGAACCGTGAACGGCACATTGAAGCGAAAAGAGCGCGCGAACCGTGATAAACGCATGATCGCGCTCATCAAGAACGGCACGTTCCCCTACATTCCGGCGGTCATGAGTTGGTTGAGCGTCAAGCTCGACAAGCCTTCGACACAAATCACGCCTGAAGATGTGAAGTCCGTCGTCGGCTAACGCGATCGATTATCGTGCACGCATCGAGCCGCCGAACATTCGGCGGCTCGATGCGTTTCGTTCACGTCAATTACCAATCGCTGCCCAGCGTTTCGCCGCCAGATGGTGTGCCAGCCGCTCGCCAGGTCGTCAGCGTGACCGCGTTCGCCACAAACCGGACGCTCCCATCCATCAACAAAACATTCACCCCCCCACTGTGGTGACTTCGACTCGTGATCGCCGAGTAAGTGCGATTCGTCGCCGTGCGCGATTCGCGAAACGATGTGAAATCGATGTCATAGAGGACGCCTGAATCCGTGTACGGTACCCGCGTGTTCGGCGTGAAGAGCGTCGTGAAGCCAGTTTGATGCACGTAACCGTCGACCCATTCCGTGTGCCCAGAATCGGCCTTGAAACTACCTCCGTAACCCACCACGGTCGCAACATCTGGAAACGGTACATTCGTAGCGCTCGGATTGCCGCCGTCGCGGAGATACGGCTGAAAGGTCTTCACTTCTGAAAAACCAATCGTGTTACTCAGACCGTCCGTGAATGCCGCCGTCGTGTGTCCGCGTGCGATCAACTCGTAGGTGCCACTGCGGAACTTGACCGGAAACGCGCCTGCCCCACTCTGGCCTGTGTTCGGGTCGAACACCAGCCACTGACCAACATTCGCACCGTAACTGACTGGAAAGTAGGTGATCGGTCCGTCCGGCCGCTCGCGCAGATTCGGCTCGCTCGGGCAAACGTAGATTGAGATTTTCTCTTTCGCGGCTGGGATGTTCGCGGGTGCGTTGTATGGCTGATTCAAGTCGATGAGCCGCCGTAAGTTCTCCTGTTCGACGAACGGCAGGATGTATGCATGCACTCCATACGACTGAAACGCCGGCGTCGTGCGGATGAACGTACTTGCTGGTGGGAAATTGCCGTTGGAACTTTCGTAGTTGTGGACCGCAAGGGCGATCTGTTTGAGGTTATTTTGGCATTTCGCACGGCTCGCCGCCTCGCGGACCTTCTGGACCGCAGGGAGCAGCAAACCAATCAGGATCGCGATGATCGCAATCACCACGAGCAACTCAATGAGCGTGAAACCAACCCGTGAATGGGGCTGAATCCGTCGTGACATGAACACAATCATCCTTTCGTGGAGAATCTGGGAGTCGGAACTTTGCAGCTGTGTGTTTTCGCGAACACGCGGATTTCAGCGTGAATGAAGCAGGAATCGCTCGAGTTGGGACACGTTTCCAGTTTTGGAGGCACCGCCGACGATGACCAAACTTGAGGACTGATGAGCGAGGACACGATGAACGTATCGCGGATGAAGCAATTGTCCGAGCGATTGCCAACGGCCCTCACGCAGTTCGTAGACGTGGCCATCGGCAGGGCTTACGAGGAGCCGACCGTTCACGACCGCAGCGGCTGGTGAGAATCCGTTCATCTTCGTGGTAGGGAGTGCGGGCAATGTGGCCCACTGCTTCGCACGCGGTTCGTAGGTGGCGACCTCGCAGGTCGTGCCACCCTCGTCGTTCAATCCACCCACGAGATAGCAACGCGACTCATCCGCGATCACGGTCAATGCGCGGCGCGTGAATGGCTGAGGGATTCGCTCCCAGCGTGCGGTAGGGTTCGACAGGTCAAGCGATAGCCCATGATCGAACCACTTAGGCTCCTCGTCTTTGCCACGCAACTCCCAACCACCAAAAACGTAGAGCGTATCTCCCATTACGGTCGCATCGTGTGAGGAACGTGCCGTCGGCAAATCTGGTAATCGACGCCATGCTTTCGCGCCGTCTTCCCACGATTCCACGGTTGCAACGCTGAAGTTGTCCGCCGCCTCACCCTTCGAATTGCGTGGCGACATTCCACCGACACGGATGATCCGCTGCTGGTGTCGCACCAGGGCCGTACCCTGCACTCCTTCGGATGACGGTAACTCGATCCAACCTTGACTGAGATTCTCGAGGTTCAATCGGCGAAATTTTGCGGAAACCGAGTCGCGGTGATAGGAATGCGTTTTGCCGACGTGCCCGCCGTAAACGTAGAGATGATTCCCGACGAGTGTCGCACCGAAACTGCTGACCGCATCCGGCAACGGCGGTAACGACGGCATCGGGAGACTCAGCGGAACCATTCAACGCGAACACGGTCGCGATGAGCACGAGCGAGCGGAGCATGTTGTAAGTCCTCCAGTGGTAAACGAGGGAAATCAGTAAGGAATGCTGGGATTCAGTTAGTTCGCTGCGATCACTTCGCCGCCATCACGACTGCCCATCGCTTGATAGGTAGCTAACAGTGTGTTCGTGTTCGTGAGGAAACGGACACTCCCATCACAGAACAAGAAGTTCGCGCCGTGCTCGTGATCGCTCCGAAACGTACCCAACCGTTGAGTTCGATCGCTTGGCGTGCCAGTGGTCGTGTTGAACATCAAAAACGTGCTGCCGAAACTGTACGAAGCGTAACCCCAGGCCCACTGTGTGTTGCCGCCGCGAAGTTGGCCGACAAACTGGCCGTTCGTGAACACGTAATCCTTGATCTGATAGCCCATTTCGCCCGCGAGAATGGTGTTGCTGGTGCCATCAACGATCGCGAGGAGTGTGACGCCGCGTTGATTGGTCACGCCGCCCGAACCACCACCGATCAGGCGAACAATCGGCCCGTTGTCCGACGCTGGATTGCCACCGACGCCCGGTGGGAAAAACGCATTCGCGGCAGTGCCGATGTTGAACGCATAACTGGACCACCCTGGGAATGCGGCCGGAACGGGGGGCGGAACCATGCTGGGACACCGGAAGGTTTTTAACTCTGCCGCTGCGAGTTGCACGTTCGTGAACCCGTCTCCGTCCGCGTCGGTCGCGTCGTTGGGTTGGAGATGCGGTTGATAACGCCGACCAATCGCTTCCTGCTCCAAATATGGCAGGACTTGGGTGAATGCCGAACTAAAGGCCGGCGTGTTCGCGACTGGCAGTTGCAGAGTAGTGTCGTGGAATCCTTGAACCGCCAAACCGAGTTGTTTGAGGTTATTTTGGCATTTTGCACGGCTCGCCGCCTCGCGGACCTTCTGGACCGCAGGGAGCAGCAAACCAATCAGGATCGCGATGATCGCAATCACCACGAGCAACTCGATGAGCGTGAAGCCCGATCGAGCTTGGAACTTGAACAGTCGTACCGTGTGGAATTGGTAACTCCAACGCATCGCGCGCATGACGGCTCTCCGAAAGGGGTGCATTCGGTGAGCTGCGTTGCAAAACGTGGGTAGCGGTTGCGGCGAGTCAAAGCGATCGTCGATCAACACGCGGTCCGGCGGTGGCTGAGCAGGCTCGAATCGTGTGACTGTTATCGAGACAGAATCTCAATCTCAATAATCTCCTTTACATTTATCGCCTGACTTCCTAGAGTCAACAGCGATGTAAGAAAATCGGAGTAAATTGATACTCTTTCAATTTCCTCCTTCAATTTCAGGTTCATTTGGCGAGTGATCGAGTATGGGAACCAGTGACCAGACGCGTAAAGTGGAGATCCAATCGAACGAATCGCCGCCGAGTGAGCCGCCGCCGATCGTGCCATCAGAGGTGATTTTCGGTGACCGCTCTGAAATCATTATCGAACACGAAGGTATGCGGTATCGGCTGCGAATCACGCGTCGTGGCAAGCTGATTTTGCAGAAATAGCGACTTTCGGTACTTTAGACTTGCCATCGTACGCCCATTCGCACTAACATCTCTCTCAACTTTTGTCGAAAGATTCATCACGGGCGCGTAATCCGGCGCTATTCGTTTATCGCACTCGACTTTTCCGATCAGTGAGATATTGACGATAGATGAATTGAGTCGGACTGTGTTATCAGGCAATCTTCCGAAGCCTCCTCTCCCGAGGCCGGGCATGAGCGACGTACACCTGCACAGCTTGCACTTGGGTGACAACCCTCGCCGAGAGTTGTTTCGCCAAGCTCGCGTGCAGCTTGAAGGGGCGTGCGGCGCCCAAACGCTAGATGGGCTAGGCCCACCACCCGACAAAATCGATGTCGAAGCGTTAACGCGTTCCATTCCGCCCATGGTCGCTGGGAGTGCCACGTGCTTCTACGTTCGTGACGGCGAACAACTCCATCCGCTCACGGTCGGAATCAATAGTATCGGCCGATTACCGGATAACGGCGTGGTGATTCGCGACGAGCACGTCTCACGGCGACATTGTGCGATTGTCGTTCACAGTAGCGGTCAGTGCGAAGTCCACGATATCGCGTCGAAGAATGGCACCTATCTGAACGGCAAAAAAATAGCTGGCCCCACGCGACTGAAGCCAGGCGATCAACTCTTGCTCTGCACCAAGAAACTCTATTTCGTTCTCGAAGCGGAAGCCGAAGCCGCACCGATCGGCGCCGTGAGTTAGAAACCCGTTCACTCTCGCGTCCCAAATCGCGTAACATCTCACGGCACAACACGCAAAATGTCGCCGACGGCGTTGCGATCGTTGCTATTCAGCACCGACTCCTTGCCGCCATCGTCTGCGCCATCCCTCCCAACGCTCCACACGATCCCCTGTCCGCGTTTCGTCCTCACGCTCAACCGTTTCGGCTCGGTGGCTTGCGGGATGGTTGCACGTGCGGCCTGCCACTCAGGATTCGGTCGGTCCTCGTTGAGTTCCTGAACCGCCAGGATCGTTCCGCCGAGCGCGAAGTGGAGTTCGCTCGACGGCGGAACGAACGCGGGTGGAGGGCCGAAATCCGTACTTCGCGAGGGTTCGTGGAGCAAAATGACTTCATCCCCACCCGAGACACGATACCGCAGCGGTTGCTGACCGCGATACGGATCGAGCGGCACCTTTTCCAAATACTTCGGCACAAGCTCGCTCAGTTCCGCAGCGTGGCGGTTGTTGTCGAGAACATAGCGTCGGAGTGCGACGACTGCCTGAGCGAGTGCAAGGTGGGTAGTCGCGTTCGTTTCCAGGTCGCCGAATGGGCGCGGCCAGACGGTCACATGCCGATTGAGAAATTGACTCAACAAAGCGCGGTTCGGTATGGCTTTCGTCGGCGAATTCCCCAGACCCACGATGCGATGCAGCCGTTCGCGCTCCCACGGCACCACGCCGCAGAACGAGAGCAGGTTCGTTTCCATCTCAGTGACTTGTTTCAGCATCTCCGGATTGTTCCGAACCGCATCCCTCATCTGCTGATGCTCGCTTTCGAGTTGTTTCGCCGCCCACAAGTCGACCGAATTGAGGCTATTTCGCACGATCATGCGTTCGGTCAGGAAGAGGGCAGTGGTGTCGATCGTCCGCCGCGAACGATGTTTCTCCAGAATCGCCGCCGCTTTCGCCAGTAACTCCGGTCTACCACGCAGTTGCTCGACCCACTGCATCGTCGCCTGCATCGTCCGCAATTCGATGAGATACGCGTACCACACCACGTACCGGATTTGCATCGTCGTCATGCAACGACTACTCATCAGAGTCGAATCAAGGATTGGCAAAAATGCCGCCGGATCGCCAGCGCGTTGCTTCTGTAGCCCATGGACGAGCGCGACGAGGGTCAACTTCTCGAGATAGTCGATATCGGTAAACGGCACCATCACATAAACGGTGCGAGGATTCACGAATGGACCTTCCGGTTTCGTGGCGGCGTCTAAGAACGTCTCCAACCACTCCGGCCGCACCATGTCGTTGAGCCACTGGTCGAAACCGTCAACATCGTCGGGCCAGCCCTCACGAACGCAGCGATCCAGGGCGTAGGCGGCCCACACGTCCTGCGTTCGGCCCCCAGGAGGTTCAGTTTGAGTTGCGAGCGAATTGCGGTGACGTTCGCCCATTGGCTCGTGACTTGTCGCAACAGACGGCCTGCGTCTTCGCTATCGAGTGCGGGCACGGTTTCCGCGAATTTCAGATCGTCGCTCGCTTCCGGCACCAGTGGCGCTTCGACGGCGCGATACGCCAAGCCGCCCGCGGTATAGAGCAGTGCGAGCAGTGAGGCGAGAATGATCGTCGCGAGCGGACGGGTTGTGGCGAGGCGATCGATCGCCCACGCGCGCCGCAACAGAAACGCGGTGATGATCGCGAGCAGCGGAACCGGCCACAGTTGCCAATGATGCACACCACCGAGGATGAGCGAGGGTAGCCACATTGCCGCGAGCGGTCCGGCGATGAGCGCCGCAACACCGACCGACACGATCGTTTTGCGGAACAACATCCCACGACGTGACCGAATGCGAACCCATACAGCGGCCAAATCAACAAG
Organism: Ottelia alismoides; assembly: GCA_037367405.1. NCBI lineage: Eukaryota > Viridiplantae > Streptophyta > Magnoliopsida > Alismatales > Hydrocharitaceae > Ottelia > Ottelia alismoides. The sequence goes on from JAZKJV010003473.1 coordinate 44,860, forward strand.
TAGTAATACACCTGCGCGCCACCATCGACGAGCAGTCCGCTGCTGAGCGTCGCCGGCAGAATTTCTGGATTTTCGCGCCAGTTGTACGATCGCAAGAGTTGCATGACTTGCCGAATCAGCGCGAAGCCAATGAGCGGTACGCAGCACAACACCATTTGCCCAAAACTTGCGACGAGTTTCACGAGCCACAGTTTCAGCGTGGGAATCCGTCGTTCACCCCAATAGCGATTACTACCTTTGGTTTGCTCGTCGTCCCAATTCAACACGCCCGCGAGTGTGCCTGCAATGAGCGAGCCGATCGGCCAGACGATGAACAGGAACGGCATTCCGGCAATACCCGCGATGGTCGCGAGGACGACGCCGATGATGAGATAGATTCGCGATTGTCGCCAGAACAACCACACCAACGCGACCCACGGTGCGAGCCAACTCGGTAGCACGTATCGCGCGCGGACCGGCGTCGGTGCGGTCGCCTCGACGAGAACTCGTGGGCGATAGCGAGACTGGTCCGGCGCGATGAAGAGAATCGCCGAGAAGAGCAGAGGGATCGCTGCGACCATATACATGCCCGCGAGTGCGGGAAGTTCACCGCGAATGCCACTCGAATACGGCGTGAGACCAAGGACCGCGTACACAATGACGGCGGTCACAGGCAGGATGATCGAGCCGAGGAATCCGGCGCCGATTAAGCCGAGTCCGCACGCGGCGAGTGTGGAATCGCATATGACCGACCCAAAGGGCCCCCACGCAAACGCGACGATCGCCAACACGATCGCAAAGGCCACCCACACAGTTTGCGAACCGCTCGACCCAAGTGTACCGAGTAAAAGGCCCAAGCTAATGAGGACGATGCCGGAAATGGTTGCGAGAATCGCGCCGGCCGCGATTTTTGTTCGCCAGATTTTCCAACGTGTGAGGGGGAGGCGTTCGAGGAACTCGAAGGTTTCGTTTTCGCGTTCACCTGCGAAGAGCGATCCGCCAACAACGACGCCCGCCGCCATCGTCAGCACGAGGACCGCGAGTCGACCCGCATTCGTGTACGCCCGAAAGTCACGGATACCGGCGTCGAGGTTGCTACTCGACCCGAGCGTCGCCGCCGTCGCGATGACGCCTGTGCCCATGACCAACAGGGCGATCAAGATCGCGGCTTGATCGCGAAACTCTTTCCACAATAGCGCGCGAACCATGATCTCACCTGATGGGAGTTTTCAATCCAGGCCAACGCCGCCTACACGCCCTTTTCCGACAACTCATCTTCCAGTTCATCTTCCGTTCGCTGCTTGACCGGCGCAGGACGCCGCGAATCGTCCGCACGCGCCATCAACGCCGCGTAGACATCCTCCAACCCAACCGAGCCTTCCTCGAAATCCGACACGTCCGGATGATCGCGAAGTTCGGCCAACTCCACTGCGTTCGGATTCTGGACCAACAACTGCACATACTTACCGATTTTTTGGGTTTGCAGAACCGTGCCGATGTTCCCTGACCGCGGTGGTTTCGCGGCACGGAATGAGATGCGGCGGAACATCGCCCGCAGATCGTCGATCGTCGCGGACAACGTGACACGACCGTGCTGTACGAAGGCCGCATGTGAGGTGAAGCGTTCGAGTTCGGCGATCGAGTGGCTGGAAATCAAGATTGTGCGCCCCTCGGCGGCGAGTTCGACGAGGCTGGACAAAAACTCGCGGCGAGTCAGCAAATCGAGACCCGAAGTCGGTTCGTCGAGCAGCAACACCTGCGGATCGGCGGCCAGCGCGAGCGCCAAACCAACACGCGCGTACCCCCCCTTCGACAACTCCTTGAGTTTCTTCGAGCCGTCGAGTTTCAGTTTTTCAAGCCAGGCGTTGTATTGCTCCAAGAAGCCCGCACGGTGAAACGACGCCGTGAACCAACCCGTTTCGCGGACGGTCATCCAGTCGTAAAACTTTGGCTTTTCCGGCACGTACCCGAGGCGATGCCGCAATTCGTAGGCACGACTCCAACAGTCGAAATCGAGGATACTCGCACGTCCGCCATCCGGCGGAACGAGGCCCGCGAGGACTTTCATCGTGGTGCTTTTGCCGGCGGCCATTATCGCCGAGCAAGGCAAAGACCGACCCTTTCGGCACTTTCAAACTCAACCGATCCACCGCGATTTTGCCGCGATAGCGGACGAGTAAGTTTTCGACTACGATGGCGAATTCGTCCGACATGAGTCACCTGCTATTTTTCGTTGCGAGGGGACGACACCTTCGGCCACTCGCTCTGCACGAGTTGGCACACCTCATCGACATCCAGACCGGCCGATACGGCCTCACGCAGCGCCTCACGCACTCGTGCCAACACCAAGCTTTTCCGTTGGTTTCGTGCGAGTTTCGGTCCGTCGGCGGTGACTTCCATGCCCAGGCCACGCCGCGGCGCGATCACTCCGAGCCGTTCGAGTTCCTGATAGGCGCGTGCGACCGTGTTCGGATTCACCACGAGTTCGGCGGACAGATCACGCACGCTCGGCAATAACTCTGCGGGTGGCAAATCGCCCGCGGCGACGGCGAACGTCACTTGGGCAACGATTTGCTCGTAGATGGGAACGGGCGAATCCGGTCGCACGCGAATCGTCATCCTCGCGACTCCGCGTATTGGTGTATCAGTTGACTCATACACTAGGCGATCGGCCGCCGTGCTGTCAATCACAAAGTTTTCGGATTCTCCGATTCACGGTTCAGATCGGTTGAAGTTCCCCTTGCGGCGATTGAACAAACTCGCGTAAATTCGCACTCTAATCCATGTCCATCACCGACCATGGAGGGTCGACATGCTGGAGTTGACGACGATGGAGATTGATACGTTTGCCGACGAACTCGCCGCAGCGCCGCACAACGAGCGTGTCGCGGTCCTCGAGCGGATTCTTGGTCGCGCGGCGTGTCGGCAAATCGGCATCTACTCCATTCCGGACGGCTGGAAACTCTCGGTCGTGATTCCGGTCTACAACGAGGAACGCTGGGTCGAAGGGCTAATCGAGCGCGTGCAAGCCGTGCCAATGCCCAAGGAAATCATTCTCGTCAACGATAAGAGTACCGATAGCACGCCCGAGATTCTCGCTCGCATCGAGCGGCGATACGACAACGTGCGTGTCTACCACCAACCAGTCAATCAGGGCAAAGGGGCGGCGTTACGCGAAGGCTTCAAGCACTGCACAGGCGATGTGGTGGTCGTGCAAGATGCCGACTGGGAATACGATCCGGCGGAGTATCCCAAACTGGTGCAACCCATTCTCGACGACCAGGCCGATGTGGTGTTCGGTTCGCGGTTCATCGGCGAGCGGCATCGTGTGCTGTATTTCTGGCACTCGCTCGCGAACCACGGATTGACGTTGTTGTCGAACTTCTTCACAGACTTGAACCTAACCGACATGGAGACGTGTTACAAAGTCTTCAAACGTGAAGTGATTCAGAGCATCCCACTCAAGTCGGATCGCTTCGGCTTCGAGCCGGAGGTGACGGCGAAAGTCGCACGGAAAGTGAACGGGCAGTTTAAGTGGCGTCTGTACGAAGTGCCGATCAGCTATTCCGGCCGCACCTACGCCGAAGGGAAAAAGATCGGCTTAAAGGATGCGTTCAACGCGCTCTGGTGTATCATTCGATACCGCTTCGCGGACTAAGGGCACACCATGATTTCGCTCCGGCTCTCGGAACTGATGCTGTCCATCGCCCAGGTGGTGCCGTCGACCGAAGCCGAAGGGCCAGGTCGCCGCTTCGCGATCTGGTTTCAAGGATGCCCCCTTCGGTGCCCAGGGTGTTGCAATCCGGAATTCTTGCCGTTTCGCGGTGGTGAACAGATTCCTCTGAAGCAACTCTTAACGCAACTCGATTCAACGCCAGCGATCGAAGGTATCACGCTCCTCGGTGGAGAGCCGTTCGCTCACGCCGAAGGGGCCGCCGCCCTCGCGCGCGCCGCGTGGGACCGAAACCTGAGCGTCATGATTTTCAGCGGATACTTGTTGGAAGAACTGCAGGCGAGACCAGACCCAGCCATCGCCAACCTCCTCGCCCACACCGATATCCTCGTCGATGGACCGTATGTTCGCGAATCGCCGGACACCGCACGACGCTGGATCGGCTCGACGAATCAACGCATCCACTGTCTCACGCCACGTTACTCGGCGGATGATCAGTGTTGGCGCATGCCGAACACGTTGGAGATTCGCGTCGATCGCGGCGGCATCAGCATCAACGGGTTTCCGGCCGCGAACGCCGCCGGATTGTGGAAGGGATGGCGTCGCAACCACCGCTCTCACGAATGACATAGTACGATCGCTTCCACCCACGACGTGATCGTCGCTGTGTCCTCTGTGTGTCGTCACCTTGTCGTCACCTCCGTGCGTGAATCGTAAAACGAATCCGAATCGCTTCGATTCTCTCACTGTTGCAGACGTATACGAGGTTCACGCATGACTTGGCTGGCCACGATCTCCACGGGCTTTCAATCCATCGACGCCGACGCGGCGCTGAAACAGAAAGCCGCCGAGAATCTCGTCACCTGGCTGACCCACGCCGACTTCGCCGCATATCGTCCGCAACTTGAGCAACTCGTGCGTGACGCGAAATGGTCGGTCCTCCTCGATTCGTTCTACCAGGTGATGCCGTTCGGCACGGGCGGACGACGTGGGGCGGTCGGCATCGGACCGAATCGGATGAACCTCTGGACGCTCGGCGCGAGTGTGCAAGGCCACTGCGATTATCTCAAGGCGAAGTTCCCAGGCGTATCCGAACTTCGCGTTGTGCTGGCCTATGATGTGCGACAGTTCAACGATAAACGTGGCGTGTACTCCAAGTCGTTACCGAATCCGGTTCTCGGTCTGACGAGCCGCAACTTCTGCGAACACGCCGCAGGTGTGTACGCCGCGAACGGCATCTTCAGCTACATTCTTCCGCCGGAAACCAAGCATTACGTCGCGACACCAGAGTTGTCGTTCTCGATTCGCCACTTGCAAGCGCACGGCGGATTGAACATGACCGCGAGTCACAACCCCCCAGACGACAACGGCAGCAAGTTTTACGACGAACGCGGCGCGCAACCCGTGCCGCCGGAAGATCAGATCATGAGCGAGTTCGTCGATCGTGCCGCCAGCATTCAACACCTCTCGTTCGTCGACGCGATCAAGTCCGGCAAGGTGCGGTTCCTCAGCGACGAACCGCATCGTGCGTACATCGAACTGTGCCGCAAACAAAGCCTCGTGCCGCCGCCACGCAAGGGGGAAATCAAAGTCGTGTTCTCGCCGTTGCACGGCGTGGGGGGCATGTGTGCTGGCGAAACACTCATCGCCGCAGGCTTCGAGCCGATCCTCGTGCCGGAACAGAATACGCCGGATGGCCAGTTTCCCAATGTGACGAAAACGCCGAATCCGGAAGTGCCAGAATGCCTTGACCGTGCCGAAAAAGTCGCGATCGAGCATCACGCGGATATCCTGATCGCGACCGACCCAGACGCCGATCGACTCGGTGGGAAGGTGAACACGGCGACGGATGGTACAGGAAGTTTCCGGTATCTCAACGGCAACGAAATTGCGTCGTTGCTCACGCATTTCAAGCTCGAACGACTCGCGGCGGCGGGCGATATGCCGCGTTCGCCGATTGTCATCAGCACGGAAGTCACGACGAGTCAAATCATCCGCATCGGTCGCCAGTTTGGTTGCCATGTGATCGGCGATTTGCTGGTGGGCTTCAAGTATCACGCCGACGTCTTGTACCAGTTGGAATCGACGGGTCAGTTTGGCGAGGTGAAGGGTTCGCCGAGCGATTTCGTGATCGCGGTCGAGGAGAGTCACGGCATCATGGCGACGCCGCACTTCCGCGATAAAGACTCGGCTTGTGCTGTGCTGTTGCTTGCAGAACTGGCGTTGCATCAGAAGCGACAGAATCAAACGGTCGTCGACTATCTCAACACGATCAATCGCAAATTCGGCTACTTCCGGAACGAAGTGATCAACATCGTCATGACCGGTCTCGAAGGGAAGGTCAATATGACGCGGATGCTCGATTCGCTCCGGAACTCGCCCCCCACGGCGATCGGCGGCGTGCCGGTCGCGAGTGTCGAAGACTTGCGTGACGAATCCGGACGGATGGGGCCATTCAAGGGGGATACGGACAAAGCCGCTCGCAATTTCCTGATCTTCCGCATGACGCCAATCGACGGCGTGACCGCGAAAGTGTGTTTGCGGCCGAGCGGAACGGAACCGAAGGCGAAGGCGTACATCGAAACGAGTTGCGAACCGATGAAGATCGGCACACCACAAGCGGACTGGGATGCGATCTGTTCGCGGGTCGATGTGATGATTCAGCAACTCGCGACGGCGTTTCTGACAATGGCGATGGCGACCGTCGGCCAAACGCCCGCACCAGGTGCCGATAAACTGACACGCTGATACGTGGCGGATGTCACGAATTCATCGCCGGACTGCTGAAGTGAAGTCCGGCGATTACTGCTCAGATTTCATCGTCAACGTGTGTGTTTGACCAGTCGCGAGATCCTTCCACGTTTGCGTCGTGCCAGCGCGATTGGGCCAGTGGACCACCACACTGTCGACCTTTTCCGCTTTCCCCACGCCGATCGTCACGACGAGTTCCGGCTGACTCAGGTATCCGCGTGCGCCCGTGATCGAGCGATGATAGGTTTTGTCCCCCACGCTCACGCGGATTTCGGCGCCGATCGCGGAGCGATTGCACGTCTGGCCATCGCCACGCAAATCGAGGCGAATCGAGCGATGGGTCGACGGCGAATCGTTCCGAAGAAGCCGCGCCGCGCCGCCGTTCGCGATCACGATCACGTCCAAATCGCCATCGCCGTCATAATCGAAATACACGCTGCCGCGGCCGACCATCGGCTTGAACAGATCCGCACCTGCATGCTTATCATCGACGGGTTCAAACGACCGACCTGAGTTCCAAAACAATTGCGCTGGTTGGGCGTACTGCTGCGACGCTTGCACGGTCGCGATCTCAGGCTCGATGTGGCCGTTGCACACGAGTAAGTCTTGGCGGCCGTCGTTATCGTAGTCGAAGAAGAACGAGCCGAATTTCAGCGGCGTGCGGCTCGGTCCGGAGAGGCCAACCGCGAGTGCGGTGTCGGTGAACAGCAGTTTCTTTGCCCCTTCCTGCCGCATGTACGTCAACGGTTCGGTCGCGAAGTTCGCGACCACGACACAGCATCGATTCTGTTCGTCGCGATACACATCGATGCCCATCCCCCCTCGTGGCGTGCCAGTGTCTGGATACGCCGTGCCAGTCTTTAATCCTTCCTCGATGTACACACGTTTACCATCAGGTCCGGCGGTGTTGCGAAGGAAGAAATTGCGGACCGTGTCGTTGGCGATCATCAAATCCGGCCAGCCGTCCTCGTCCGGATCGCAAACGATCACGCCGAGTGCTTTCGCGACCGCTCGGACCCGCGAATTGGCATCCGTACCCTCTTTCTCGCTCACATTGACGCCCGCCGCCGCCGACACATCCTCGAATGTCTTGCCATCGACGTTACGATACAGCGTGCAGTACGAACCGTCGTATTCGCGTGGTTGCGCGTACGACCGCTTCGTTCCGCCGAGTGTCGCGTTGATTTTCTTGTCGATGACGGGCGACCAACTCACATAGTGGCACACGAACAGATCGAGTTTGCCATCGCGATCGTAATCGAGAAACGTCGCGGACGAACCGATGGGGATCGGCGGCGCCCATGCGAGGAATTCGTCTTTGCTGCACTTCGGCAGTTGCCCAGCGCCGCCGACTTTCGCTGTGGCGGTTACGTCCTCGAATCGCTTGCCCGCGAGGTTGCGGAAGAGTTTGTGTTGGCCGACGCACGAGATGAACACATCCGGCCACGAGTCGTTGTCGACATCGCCGACGGCGACGCCCATGCCGTAGATGGGCTTGTTGAGTCCGACACGCTCCGTCACATCTTCAAACTTACCGTTGCCGAGGTTGCGAAACAGTTTCGGCGTCGCGGAGGGGTTCAGCGTGCTACCAGGCCACTCGCACGAGTTAACGAACAGCACATCCGGCTTGCCATCGCCGTCGTAGTCGAGGATCGCGCCGCCGCCGCCCATCGTTTCCGGCAGTAGTTTCGTGCCGAACGCGCCGTTCACGTGCTGGAACTGTAGCCCAGATTCGGCGGTGACATCCGTGAATTTGATGGTGGGGATATCGGCGGCGACTTCGCGCACGCGCGTGGGACCAGGAGTAACCGTCTTCGTGGGTGTTGGGGGTTTGTTGAGTAGAACATACGCCAACCCTCCACCGACCATCAGCAGGAGAAGAGCAGGCAAGACGTACCGTAACATGTGCGAACTCGGAGAGGTCGAGAATCACTGTGAACGAAGCGACAGAGTAATTACGCACTCGGCGTGGGAAAGGATCGAGCGAGCTGATGAGCCTCGACCCTAGCGTCACCTTCGTTAATGATAGATGTGTGACTGAAAGTTGCTGGACCCGACGTTGAATGAGTCGTTACTGATCGAGAAAGTTCTGATCGAGATATGGTTGTTGTGTTCGGTGCGATCGAAACCACCTCTCCCCTTGAGGGAGAGGTGGTCAAACGAACAATGACGCCAGCACGTAACTCGTGAGCAGATCCTTACTTCGTCTCGGGCTTGTTCTCATCGCTCGCAGGGGCGCGACTGGCGGTGGAGCGGTCGGCGGAACTGACGCCGTCGGTGCGGCAGGCGCGGCTGGGGAACGGTCGCTGCAGGTGCTGCTGGAGGAACCGCGGTTGGTGGGACTGCCGTTGGCGGAACCATTGGCAACGTCACTGGCTTGGTCTCGGATTTCGATTCCGTCGGACGTGCTGGCGAAATCGGCGCGGCTGGCGTCGGCTCTTCCAGATACACTTCGTCCATTTCCACCTCATCCACGCTCTTCCGTAGCAACAGATAAATCATCGTCATCGCAGACCAGAAGAAGCTGTAGCTGAAACCGAGCATCAGCATGAACAACAGAATCAGCCAGAACGACGCGAAGATCGCACCAAGCGAGTTGTACCAACCCAGCGTCTGACGATACTGATCGGAGACTGTTGGATTGGTCTCTACGAGCGTGTGAGCGAGACGACCATTGTCGAGTTGCTTTCGTCGGCTTTGACTTCCAATTCGCTGCCGTGTAACAGGATTTCTTTCCAGCCGAACGACTCCGGCGAATGCACGAAAAGATACTCGGGCCGCATGTTGAAGTATTCGCTGAATGGCGTCTGCGACAAGGCCCACTTGCCGAGATACACACTCAACGAACCGAGGAAGACCACAAACAGCGTGACGACCGCGCCATACAGAACCGCGACGAGTGTGTAGCCGAGGAACTGCGGCAATGCCTGCATCACGTAGTTGTACGAGCGACTAATCGCGTCGAACGTGTCGCTGCCTTCCACGCTCAGAGTGCAATACATGAGCGGATAGCTGACGAGACCAAGCAACAACGCTGCGATCACGAAGCCCGCAAGCAAGCCGATCGGCAACAGTACGATGTACAAAATATCGCCGACGAACGGAATGAGTGTCGGCAGGGTGATGAGCGCCAGCACTACCACGGGCAAATGCGATCACGCCGAGCGGAATCAGCGGCGAGAGCAAGTATGAGGTGAAGCGTGTCGACACGAACTGGAACGCATCCGTTAACGAAACCGGCCCCTTACCCGCGAGTTGCACGGCGGCGATTCGCGTGATGATGCCGCCGAAAAACGCCCAACACACGAGGCTCCACACGATGCACAGCATGAGATAGATCCGTGTGCCGCGGCTGATGTCCTTGTCGAACACTTTCACGATTGGCACAAGCAGTTTCACGAGTGGTTCGAAGAACGTGGGTAACGATTTTCGACCAGAAGTCGGAGAGCACCTTCTGGCGCTCGGTCGCGGTGCCGTCGAGGACCGTCGTCAGGAGGTGAACGGGTTTGGACCACGATACTCGTACCACGGCAGCGTACGAAGCCGCCCGCTCGGTCCGGCGAGGCTGCTGAGTGCTTTCCACTGAGCGAGTTCTTGCTGGTAGAGTTTCTGACCCTCCAGTTTGAAGTCGTCCGGACCGTATTCTTTACCCTGCGGCGTTTTCTTGCCCTCGAACGTGCGTTGCAGTTCTTGCATGTTCGTGTAGGCTTGATCGCTTGCCTGGGGCATGTCGCGGTTAAAGATCAACGAGAACAGATACCAGCCGAGCGACACGGCGAGGATGCCGGCGGCAGCCACGAGGAGCTTGCGCGGATCGAATGCCACGTAAAAACAGCGGAAAATTTCGGTCCACTGGTAGCCATTCCGAGCGGTGGATGTGGAAAGATCGCGGCCGTCGGCCATGCTCGCTCCTTAAATGTTGACAGGTCGAAATCATCGGCCGACAATTGGGCGCCGAACCGACTATTTGAGGTGATATGGTACGCACACCCACGAGTGCGGCAATTGCACCAAATCATGTCGGCGGCCAAAGATACGTTGGATTCACCGATTCTTCCAATCCGGACTCACTCACGATTGATCGCATCAATCAGTTGCCGTAAGCGACCGTTGTTGACGCGGTCAAAAGCGGAATTTCAGTCGCGGCAGGCTGCAGTAGTTCCGGTTCGTTGGCCTCGGCTGGGAGCGCGTCGGTTTGCACGATCTCGCCTTCAATGATGTCGGCGAACTGCGATTGTAACCGCGAAATCGCCGCCGCCGAGAGCTTCGTCTGGAGTCGCAGAACCAGTTCTCGTTCACGTAACGCATCGAGTGATACACTCGATAAAACTGAGTCACTTCCTGCACCGCATCTTCGATTGAATCTGTGATGCGGTAAAAATGCCGATCCTGCGGCGAAATGTAACCTGGTTTGAGCAATGCATCGTCGACGAATCGTTGCCAGGCGTGCCAATACGTTCCGCCTGGCTCGTCGACCAGCACGAGTGGGAAGATGTGCGATTTGCCTGTTTGAATGAGGGTTAATGTCTCGAATGCCTCGTCGTGGGTGCCGAATCCGCCTGGAAATAATGCGACGGCGTCGGATTCTTTGATGAATGCGAGTTTGCGTGTGAAGAAATATCGCATGTTCATCAACTTCGGATCGCCTTGCATGACTTCATTCGGCGCTTGCTCGAACGGCAGCAAGATGTTCAGGCCGAAACTATTCTCGCGGCCGGCGCCGACGTGTCCGGCCTCCATGATCCCAGCCGCGGCGCCGGTAATCACCATGTACCCTGCCGCCGCCATCCGTCGACCGTACTCGATCGCAGCGGCATACGCAGGATGATTCGGCTGGGTACGTGCGGAGCCGAAGACGGTGACTTTCCGCCGATCGCGATACGCCGCGAACACACGGAAACTGTGCCGCAACTCCTTGAATGCCATCGCGAGTAACTTTGCATCCCCACGCCCGCAGCCGTCCTTCTTCAACTTCTCCCGCTGTTTGCTTGATCTGCTCGACGTACTCATCAATCGCTGACGCCGACGCATCTGGTGAATCGGATTCGAGTATCGATTCAAACGCCGTGTTCGGAATGTCCGAGTGAGGGGTTGCGACATCGTGACGCTCCAGAAAACAGAATCGGGCCGAGAGACACGACTCCATCGCATCTCTCGGCCGATTATAGGTAATTGTCCGATTCCTTACTCGTCGTCTGGATCGTTGAAATCGATGGGGTCATTGTTCTTATTCTTGTTCCGGCGCCCGCCGCCGCCATTTCCTGGGCCTGGGTCGAACTTGCCGACGTTGTTACCAGCGGCTGGCGGATCGTCGTCCTCGTCCAGGTGCTTCTTGCCGCCCCATTTCGCGATCATCACGATGACAACGATCAGGAAGATTTGTCCCGCGATCCACAAGATGATGTTCAACGCCCCCAACGACGTCGAGGTTTCTTGGGTGTCGAGACTGAAGAACATCATGAAGAGTGCGAACGTGACAATCGACGCGATCATCGGCGCAAACGCCCACCCCATCGGTATCAAGTGGCCGAGCCAATAGATGCCATTCACCATGAACGTGATCGCGGCAAGCGATCTCACGGCATTGGTAATGGTGCCGTATTCGATTCCCGCGATCATGCCGATGAACATCAACGACACGATGACGATGGGGATGAGGATGAGCGTCCAAACGAACGTCGCGATGAGCATGATCCCCACGCCCACGCCCCAGCCAGGCCGGTTCGACATGATGACCGCCGACACCACGATCATCGCGAGGCCAAGGACGGTGAGGAAGATCGGCGCGGCCCATTCGGCGGTTGCGTTGTGTTGCTGTTCTTCGCGTTCCGCGCGCTTCTCGGCACGGATCCGTTCACGGTCTTTATCCGAGAGTTTTGGCTTCTTCTTTTTCTTCTTCGGCTGCTCTTGGACCTCGTCGACGACTTCGAATTCGTCGTCGGCCTGGGCCTTAGTCGTCGTTTTCTTGGGCGACGGGTTCGTCGTCGAGGACTTCGAAATCGTCACTTGTTTTGTCTTTCGCGATCAGGCGCCGTTTCGGCCTTCGATTTTGCTACAGGTGGTCGCGGTGGTGGGGGAGCGGCTGGTTTTGCAGACGCGACGGGCTTGGCTGGCAATGCTTTGGCTGTCGGCAACGCTTTGCCGGTCGCCGTCGGTTTTGCTGGGAGTGCGGATGGTTTCGCAGAGAGCGGTTTGGGCGGTGGGGGTGTTGGTGCGGCGCCTCGGTTCGCGGGCGCACTGTCAACGACTTCGTAACCCAAATCATCATCGTCATCGGATCGCGGACGTGATTTCGCCATACGCGCTACTCCCTGGGCGAAGTACCAATCAACTAGATGATTGGGAAAAATCACCGTGAGTATACCCGCGCCCAGTATTCACGCAATCCTAGAGGAGTAGATTCTTCAATCAAAAATTCTGAAGCCCTCAAGATCGTGAAATGACGCACCAAGGTGATAAACCGCTTTCCTTCACACAACGTGCCACCAGTCGAACTGGTGTTGTCGGTTGCTCGGTCGATCCGCCAAACCGAATCGACCACTTCCTACGCTAGAGGTGAAACTGGGCACCGAAGTCGACAGGTATTCACCGAACACTGATAAAGGTGACGGTTACGCTTCGTCCGGCGCGAACCCACGGCGCAAGGTGTTCTCTGTGATTGTTCGGGCACGAACGAACTGCAAGAGATAGTCTGGTCCGCCGGCTTTCGAGCCAATCCCAGACAACTTGAATCCGCCGAACGGCTGTCGACGCACAAGCGCGCCCGTGCATTTGCGGTTGATATATAAGTTGCCCACACGGAACCGTCGGCGGACCGTCGCGATGGTCTCTGGGCTGCGACTGAAGATCGCGCCAGTTAGCGCATACTTCACGCCGTTGGCGAGGCGAATCGCGTCGTCGGAGCGTCTTCGCTCGCATCACCGCCAACACTGGGCCGAAGATTTCTTCCTGGGCAAGCGTCGCCGTTTCTGGAACGTCGGCGAAGATCGTGGGTCCCACGAAATACCCACGCGAGGCCAGTTCGCCGACATCCGTGCGATGCACGAGCTTCGCTTCGCGTTCGCCAGTTGCAATCCATCGCTCGATTCGCTCGCGCGCTTCGGCATCGATGACCGGACCGACACTGCACCCAGGCGAATCGGCGGCCGACACGGTCAGGCTCTTGGTCGCTTCCACGCTGCGCTGCAAGAACTGGTCATAGATCGCATCGAGCACAATCACCCGGCTACCAGCAGAGCATTTTTGCCCAGCGTAGCCAAACGCCGCATCGACGACGCCACGGCACGGCCTCGTCAAGATCCGCATCGCTATCGACGATGATGGCGTTCTTACCGCCCATCTCCGCGATCACTTTCTTGACGTGATTTTGTCCCCCTGGCGTTTTTCGCAGGCGGATTCGTTGATCGCGAGGGCGACTTTCAGCGATCCCGTGAAGGCGATCAATGCCACGTCCGGATGCGTGACCAACAGCGGGCCGATTTCTTCGCCGATGCCCGGAACGAAGTTCACGACACCAGGTGGCAGACCCGCCGCACGCATGACCTCCATGAGTTTCGCCGCGACGACGGCGGACTGCTCCGCAGGTTTCAGGATCACCGTGTTGCCGGTCACGACCGCCGCGGACCGCCATCCCACACAGAATCGCGAGCGGAAAGTTCCACGGCGCGATCACGACCGCGACGCCACGCGGTTCGTAGAAGTACATGTTCGCTTCGCCAGGCAAATTCACGGGCTGCGGCGTGTCAGTTTCAACGCTTCGACGGCGTAGTATTCGCAGAAGTCGATCGCCTCCGCGACATCGGCATCCGCTTCACGCCACGGCTTGCCAACTTCTTGCACGATCCATGCGGCGAGTTCAAACCGACGCTTGCGGAACCCCTCGGCGAAACGGCGCAGCAACGCAGCGCGCTCGGCGGTCGGTACCTCACGCCACGACTCGAACGCACGCAACGCCGACGCTACGGCTTGATTCGCCTGCTCCGGCGTTGCCAGCGAAACTGTGCCGATCACTTGTTGGAAGTTCGACGGATTCACCGACGACAACGAATTGCGTGACGTGCACTCGATGTTGTCGATGACGAGGGGGTACAAACGGCCCGAGTGGCAGCGACTCGAGGGCGGTCCGCATCGCCTCGCGATTCGCTTCGCGGGCAAGGTCGGTCGGCGGTTCGTTGTGGAAGTCGTGATTCGGAGCAGAATGCAAAACAGTATGTGGTTCAGTCTTCGATTCGGAATGGGTCGCAGGTTTCGGAGCAGCATGGCTCGTTGCTCCGGCGCGTAACGTGGGTTCATCAACAACAACTCCTCGGAAATGCCCTCGGCAAAACTCGCCCGCAAAAACGAATCGTTCGACGTGTTCTCGAGCAATCGCCGCACAGATACGCCATCCCTGGCAGTAACTGACCATACGGCGTGTAAATGCGCACACGGTGCCCCAGCGACTTCGCAGATTCCTTCAACTCATCTGCCATGCCGTAAAGCATCTGGAATTCATAACGCCGCGACGGCACCTTAAGTTCTTCCGCCGTCGCAATCGCGTGGGCCATGCTGCGAACATTGTGGGAACCCGAACGCTGGCGCGAGCCACTCGTAATTCTTCAGTAAGAATGTGCTGCAACGCTCGAAACAGGCGTCGGCTTTCCCATTTCCGTGTCCACACAGGTACGGGCCAATCGTTCTGCGCCGCCGATGACCGTTTCGTAATCCCAATACGCCCCTTTCACGAGCCGAATCCAGATCGGCGTACGGCGCTCGTCGCGTGCCCAGTCGCGAAGTTGACGAGATCCTGTTCCGTGTCACGCAGATACGCTTTGAATCGCGATGCCGACATTCGGCCAGTCGCGGAACTCCGCTTCGCTCAGCACCTCGCGAAAAATCCGGAGCGTGACGTCTTTGAAGCTGTATTGCTCCATATCGAAGTTCACAAACACGCCCGCCCGTTTCGCCGCTGACAAGATTGGCCGCAGTCGCCGCAGCACGGCCCGCGATGTGCCGTCTGGGTCGATGGGGTCGAACTGGCTGAACAACGCCGAGAGTTTGACCGATACGTTCACGCGCGGAATCGGTCCGCGATCGTCACGGTCGATTCTGGCACTTCCGGCCAGCCCATCACCGTCGGCGGCAGGCCGGCGATGAGGTCGAGGTATTGCTTCATCACGTGATCGGCTTCCGGTTCCGTCACAGTCGCTTCGCCGAGCAAATCGATGGTGAAGGTGTAACCGTCGTTGCGGAGTTGGCGAATCGCGTGAATCGCTTCCGGCACGTTCGAACCTGCGATGAATCGCCGCGCCATGCCGCTGGCGTTCGCCTTCGTGATCTTCGCGAGCCACCAACTCAGTACGCCGTTGCCTTGCGGAAGGAAGCGTGCGCCAAGGCGTGCCCACCACGGAATCTCGGTGCCGGCTTCACGCAAATACTCCTTCAAGTGCCGCGATAATTCTGCAGGCTGATGCAGATACGGCAGCGGTCGACAAAGCGAAAGAGTTGCACCTTCAGCGCTGGGTGGCTCATCGACACACCCATGAGGCGGTCGTTGATCCAGTTGCGGGTCAACGGCATCGGTCCGCCGCGGTCGACGCGCGCGAAAATTTCACGACCGATTTCGAGTGTCCGCTGTTCGAGATTCGCATTCATGGTTGTATCGTGAACGGTATCCGATTCGTTCGTGGCTCGCCGACCGGTCGGCGTGATATCGTTCGATATCATCTCACTATCATCTATCGCTATTCTTTACTGCGAGCGTGAGGTTTTCCACATGTCCGAGTTTAAGATTGGGAAAGTGCAGGTTTTGCAGCCACTCGGAAGCGGTGCGAACAGTCAAATCTTCAAAGTCCGCCGTGCCGCCGATGCAAAAGAGTATGCGCTCAAGATCATCCCTATCGAAGAGGAAGAGGACAAAAAGTATCTCGAGCAGGGCAAACACGAACTGCGCATCAGCCAGATGTTGAACCCATCCGAACTGCATTTAAGTGTTCGCGTTCGAAACCGAATCGGATTGGTTGTTTCGCGTCAAAAAGGCGAAGTTGCTCATCGAGTATGTTGATGGCAAAACGCTCGATCAACTGCAACTGTTGAACATGGCGAAACTGCTACGTGTGTGTGCGTCGATCGCCGACGGCCTGGCGCACATGCACAAGCAAAACGTCATTCACGCGGACCTGAAACCAGGCAACATTATGCTCGGTTCGAAGGGCAAAGTGAAGATCATCGACTACGGACTAGCTTGGGTCAAGGGCGAACCGAAGTTCCGTGTGCAGGGTACACCTGGGTACATCGCGCCCGAAACCATTCAGCACAAAATGGTGAGCGAACGCACGGATGTCTACAACTTCGAGCGCGACGATGTACAAGCTCGTCACGTTCAAACACCACCGCAAATTCCGGTCACCGAAGAAGGTGCGGAGATGACCGAAGCACCAGTTCAAGAAGGCATTCGTACCCGTGAATGAGATTAACAAAGGCGTGCCAGTCGAGTTCGCGAATCTGATTACACAGTGTTTGTCGTTTAACGCGATGAAACGGCCGGAGCGGATGAGCGAAGTCCAAGGCACGCTTGATCGCCTCGCGGACGAAGCCGCCGAAGGACAGGACGAGGACGACTTGGAGTAAGAGTTCTTCGAGGACTTGCTGTCGTGTATTGCCGCACGCTTCACTCCGCCTCCACGACCAACGTGATGCGCACGCGTAAATCGAATCGCGGAGGCACGACCCAAACCCAGGCCTGTTTTGGAAACACCGTATGGCCCTGGCCCTGAGTCACATCTCGCTTTCATCTCGATCTTGCGAGCGGCGCGGAACATGGCTATAGGCGAATCATGCGCTATCGAGTCGTTGACACGAATGGACGCGGCCGTCGAGTGTGGCGGTCACGCGCCTACCGCGTGCGAACTGGCGTCGCAGGAATTACTGCGACCGGTCCTCGCCCGCGGAAACGGTCGCGATCTGGAACCGTTTTCCCGTGGCTGGTTCGAAGAAATCGAACACAAACGCTACCATCGCTCGACGATTGGCTTCCGCACATTCTCGAATTCAGTCGTCACGGCGGCGATTCGCTCCTCATGCTACGACCTGGACTCGGCACGGATGCGCTCCAATACACGCGGCACGAATGTCAAGTGACCATGGCCGTCACGCCGACCGACGACGCCGACGCGATTCGCAAACACTTCGACTATCGCGGCTGGCCGCCGAACCTCGTCCCTGTCGAGTCGCTACACCGACTTCCCTTCGCGGATCGCAGCTTTGACCTCGCGTATGTGAATGCGCTCTTCGATGCCGAGTTGCAGTTGTCGACACTCACCCACGAACTGCTCCGCATCCTGAAACCTGGCGGAAAACTATTCGCACTGGTTCCCGCGGGTGGTACGATGTCGTGCGAGTCCAACGTGGGCTGCTTCCGCTCGACGACTTCAGCCCGACCCCTTCATGGCGAACCTTCACCGCCTCCGAGGTTCACTCGGCCCTCGCGGGTTTCGCGCCGATTATCATCAGCAAACGACATCTCCGCCGACCACGCTTGCCGATGCTCGATCGGCTACTCGGCCGCGTGCTGGGCGTTCGTGCGATGAAGCCGATTCAGCGTGTGAATTGACGCGAATCTGTTCGGATATTGACACTTCTTCCAACCGACCCAATCTTCGGACGCTTCCACACGACTTTTTCGTTTCCTGAGCAGGAAGTGGTTGCAATATGCGACGCGCAAGTTAAGATGCGCTCGTCACCCTATCTTCACACATGCCTCCGCTCGGAGGCCACTCGCAAGGAGTAGTCGTCATGGCGTTCAAGATGCAGCGAGTTCACGTCTTTCACGCGGAAGTTGAAGACAAACCAGGCGGAATTGCGGCGAAGTTGCGGACGCTCGCCGAGGCCGGCGCGCATCTCGAGTACGTCTACAGCCAGCGGTCCGCGAGCAAACCTGGCATTGGCGATTTGTACGTCGCGCCGATCACGAGCCAGTCGGAATTGAAAGCCGCGAAGTCCGCCGGACTCCACGAAGTCGCCGAACCGTTCGTGTTCCGCATCGAAGGCGACGACAAGGCTGGGTTGAGTGGAAAGTTGACCTTGGCGTGGGAGATGGCCGGCATCAACCTGCACGGTTTGGTGATGAGTGTGTTGAACGATCGCTTCGTGGGCTACGCGACATTCGATACCGCGAATGACGGCAATCGCGCCGCAACGATCCTGGCCGAACTCGGTACCTCCGACGCCCACGCTGTTGCCGCAAAACGCTGAGCGAGATGCAACGATTGCGCGTCAGGGTTCGCACCACGATTCACCTCCCCTAACATGGTGGGGAGGTGCCTCCGATGGAGGTCGCGGTTCACCGAGGACGAGTTCGGATGGCACTGCTGCGACGATTCGGTCCAGTTCCGTGGCTCTTCCTCGCGTTCTGGCTCATCTTGATGATCGGCGGGCGTTCGCGTCTGCTCCGCGATCCAGGTACGTTCTGGCATACACGCGTCGGCGAGAAACTGCTCCGTGACGGCTTCTTCGTCGGCGATCCGTTCGCGTTCTCGAACACAGATCCGCGTTGGGTTCCGCACCAGTGGCTTGGCGAAGTCATGATGGCGGTCCTCCATCACCTTGGCGGATTCGATGCGTTCGTGCTAACCGCCGCCACCATTCTCGCGACCCTCTTCACCCTTTCGACACTTGAATTTTGCGAACCCGGCCTCCACCTGGTGCCGACGGTTCTCGTCGTGCTGCTCGCGTTTGCCGCGAGCGCGTTGCAGTTCCACGTTCGCCCCTTGCTGATGACGATGACTGTACTGATGTGGATCACAATGCGGCTGACCCGTTACGAGTTGGGTGAACTGCGGCAGCGTGATCTGTGGTGGTTCGTTCCGGTCTTCGTCGTGTGGGCGAACATGCACGGCGGACATCTCGGCGGCGTCGCGATGCTCGGTCTGGCGTGGATCGGCTGGACCACGGCGTGTGTCGTGGGGTGGCCGTCTCCGTTCGAGTCGCTCCGCGATTCGTGGGGGTTTTCTGACGCTTGTTGTGGTGTGTGCTGGCACAGCGATCGTGAATCCGTATGGTCTGGAACTTCCGCGGCGTGGTTTCTCATTACGGGCAGTACGAAGATTGCGGAACTCATCGAAGAACACAAACGACTCGATCCGACCGATCTCACGGCGTGGCCGTTGTTCTTGTTTACGGGCATCGTCGTGTTTGTCCTTGCGGGTTTGCGTGAACGACCGCGTGTGGTCTGGTTGTTGCCGTTGGCGTGGTTCGTGGAAACGATTCTGCACGTGCGACACGCGCCACTTTTTGCACTCACGGCGCTCGTTGTACTGGCCACAAATGTGGCCACGGACACGTTGGGCCGAGTGGTTCCGTCAACATCGCGCCGACATTCACGATCCGCAGCGTGGGAAATTCGCATCGCCGTGGTTCGCGTGGTTGGCGCCCGTACTGGTGTATGTGAGTGTGCTAGTCGCACAGTGGTGCGGTTTGGTCGGTTGGGCGAAGTTCGATCCGAAACGGTGGCCGATGGAACTCGTGCCGATCATACGTGAGTATGAGCCGAAGTCTGGCGAGCCGAATCGCCTCTTCAATTCGTGCGAGTTGGGTGGGTTCGCAATTTATTACGCACCAGGCTTCAAGGTGTTCTTCGACGATCGTTTAGAACTGTACAGCGAGGCGTTTTTCGTTGACGTGGTGCAATCGGAAGCGACCGACCCAGCGGCGGCGATCGAGCGCTGGCAAGAGCGGTTCGGAACCTTCGACTTTGCCTTGTTGACCCCACGCACGCCGTTCGACACGATTCTGCGAACGCGGTCGGAATGGGAACTCCTCGCCGAAACACCGAGCGGCGCGTTTTATCGTCGGAAACGCTAATCAGTCGACAAGGAATGACTGCCGTGTTCTGGTGTACCCAGGGCCACGGCGGTCATTCTGAATCGTTGCTTTGTTGAACGTGCGAACCGCACGGCATTCGCGTAGCGTGTCGTCTCGCGAACGATCGTTGTTTACTCAGCCACGATTGACTCACCCACCTCCGGCGGCACGCTGACACATGAACGCTTGGACGCTTGGAGCGGTATTGCGGCTCACCATTCTCGAATTACCCGACGAAACACCACCCGAGAAGCCCGCGAAGGCATCGAAATCCTGTTGAGTGGCTGGCGTACCATTCGGCGAGATGTTTTTGCCGAGGTACGTTGTGATTCGAGAACCGGCACCCGCACCCGAACCCGTCACGATGTCCGCGCGGTTATCGCCATCCAAATCTTTCACCGCGATGCGAATACCGCCACGATTGTTCACGTCTCCGCCGAAGTAGTTCGCCACGTTGACATACTGATTCTGAATCAGATTCTTGCCGTCGAACGCCAACACCCGTGGTCCGCCGCCAGGTCCACCGCCGACGATCAATTCCGCGAATCCGTCGCCGTTCAGGTCGCCGGCCGTGACAAAGACGCCGTTACGCAGGATCAGTTCGAAGGCGAAGAAATCTGCGAAGATTCTGCTGGGGGTGCCAGTCAACGACTTGCCGTCAAAGCCTGCGACTCGTGGGCCACCACCGAATCCGGCCACGACGATCAAATCGGCGGTTCCATCGCCGGTCATGTCCGAGATTGCGGATCGCGCGCCACCGCGGAAGTTCGGATCATCGATACCGAAGAAACTGACGAACTTCCCAAAGCTCGCACCACTGTACACGTCGACCCGCGGTCCACCCGCCCTCGTCGGGCGTGATCGCCAAGTCTGGAACACCGTCGCCGTTCACGTCTCCGGCCGACACATAGACGCCGCCTGTGAACGATGCTTCGAATGGATCGACCGTGAAGAGTTCCGCTTTCGTGACACCATCAAAGATTTTCACTTGCGTCGATCGGCCAGGACCTGTGCCTACGACGAGATCCGCCGTGCCGTCGCGGTTGAAGTCGGGCCGTTGCGGTGCGAACGCCGCCAGTCGCGCCGCCGAACGGCGTCAGTGTGAAGCGAGTCGAACCGTCGCTGTTGTAGAACGTGACCGTCGAACCACCGACGTCGCTGCCGGCCGCAAACTGTTTGGAGCCGAGTAGTGTTGGCGATGGTCCGGAGGTTGTCCCACTCCCTGCAATCGCAATCGTGACTTCTGTCGGCAAAACGATGTCACCTGTGAGCGTACTCGCCGCGATGCTGACCGTGAAGTTACCAGATATCGTGGGCGTACCCTCGATAACACCCTTCGAACTCAGACTCAAGCCCGCAGGCAGTGGAGTTGATGGATCGACCGTGAAGGAGAATGTCGGGCTTGGAGGCTGTTGATTCAAGAAACTCGCGCTGAGTTGTTGCGTGTACGCCACGCCGACTTTACCCGCCGGCAGCGTCTTCGTTGCCAGGGTCGGCGACTTGGATTTCAAACGCTCCAATTTCCGGATTGAAGGTTGGGCGTGAAGGCGTGGGCCGTGGGAAGCCACGTTGGTCCACGGTGCTGACCTTCGACGCCGTTCCAATCGTCGGATTGTTGCCGAACACGAGGGCGTGTGTCTTGGTTTGTCCGCCGTTGTCCGCGAGCGTGGTGTTCAGGATGCTGCTGAGCGGCAGTAGTTTCGTGTTGTCGGCCGGATCCGCGGCACCAACGATGTTGCCAGTGGGATTCGAGCCGTCCGCGTTGCTGGTAAAGGTAAACGTCAAACCACTGCGGTGGCAGGATCGCCGATGAAGTTGTTCGTACTGGTCGACACCAAATTGCCGTTGATATCGTCTGCGGTGCTACCCTTCAGGTTCCCAGCCACAATGGTGTTGATGAGTTTCGTGCCGTTGTCGCTAGTGAAGACCCCACCGCCGCCGGTTCCGGCCTTATTCAAGACGACCGTCAAGTTTGTGCCTGTCAGCGTGCCGACGTTGTCGATACCGCCGCCGAGGTTCGCCGCGGAGTTCGCGGAGATCGTGAGGTTGGTAAGCGTCGCGGTGCCCGAACTGGCGATACCACCGCCGTCGATCGCGGCACTGTTGTTGTTGAAGGTCGAGGCACTGATTGTCAGCGTGCCACCGTTGAACACGCCACCACCGAACTTCGAGGCCGTGTTGCCCGAGAAGGTGGAATTCGCGATCGTTAGCGTGCCAGCGTTGTTGACGCCGCCACCAAAAACTGAGGAGCCATTGGTGATCGTGAGTCCACTCATGCTCGCCGTTGCGTTGGCGGCGATATTGAAGATGCCAAACTGCGTGGCGCCGGACCGTGTGATGACCTGCGTGCCAACCGTTGGGCCAGTAATCTTCGTTTCGGCTGTATCCGTGAGCAGCAATTCGCCCGCCGTGAGCGTGATCGGGCCGAGTCCGCTGGCAAACGTGATCGTGTTGGGGCCGGCCGTCGCGTTTGCGAAGGCAATCGCCTCACGCAAGCTCACTTTTCCAGCCACGGGAACATCACCCGCGTTCGTCACGATCGACTGATCGACCGGAAGCGGCACATTCTTGGTAACGGCGATAGTGAAGGTCGAATCGGTGGTTCCCCCTTTGCCGTCGCTGGCCCGCACGGTGATATTGACGTTCCCTGCGGTCGTGATCGATGCCGTGTTCGCCACCGTCACAACGCCAGTATTGGTGTCGATTGTGAATCGTCCGCCAGCATCGTCGGTCAGTGTATACGTGACAGCAGGGCCGTCGGGTCGGTCGCGTTCGCCGTGACTCCGACCGTCGCTCCATTCGCGGCACCTACGTTGACAGTATTCGGCGGCGGCATCGGTATCCGTCGGAGCGGTCGGATTCACATTCGTAATTGCAATGGTGAAGGTTGTCGTGTTGCTTCCGGCGGCATTTGTCGCCTTGGCGGTCACGTTGTGACTCGTTGCGGTTTCGAAATCCAGCAGGCTGCTTTTCGCGACCGAGACAACACCCGTATTCGGCATCGATCGCGAATCGTCCACCCGCATCATCGGTCAGCGAGTAGGTCACCGCAGTCGTGGCGGACGATGAGACGGTCAGTCCGACGAGTGTGCCGTTAGCCGCGCCTTCGGCAACCGTGTTAGCGGCCGCGTTCGAATCGGTCGGCGTGCTCGGTACGGTGCCGTTAATCGTGATAGTCACATTGGTTGGGAACAGTACGTCGCCAGTATTGGTTGTCGCGCTGACGGCGAACGTGGCTTTCCCAGCGGCTTTTCGTGGTGGGCGTCCCCCGTGATCTTACCATCGTTGCTGAGCGTCAAGCCATCGGGCGGAGTGCCCGTGAAGCTGTATACGATGTTGCTGGGCTGATTGGGGAAGTTGGCGACCAACTGCTGAACCGGATAGGCGATTCCAACGATTGCATCCGGTAGCGTTGTCACCGTGAGGTCGGCGACTTGCACTTCGAACGCGCCAACTTCCGGAATGAAGGTTGGTCGAGTCGGCGTGGGTCGTGCTAGCCCGCGTTGATCCGTTTTTGTCGCGGCCGCGACGCTCGCCGTGCCAATGGCTGGGCTAGTCAGGGGCACCGCGTGTGTCTTGCTCGGCCCGCCATTGTCCGCAAGCGTCGTGTTGATCACGTCACCAATCGCGAATCCAACTTGGTTGCCAGTATTCGTTGTCGCATTATAGTCATTGGTTAGTCCGCCAGCGGTTTTCGCATCGCCAATCACATTGTTGGTGCTCGTATTGGAGATCACGCCCGAAAGGTCATGGGCGATGCTGGCGCCAGGTTTCCCGAGAGTATTACCTGCGACGATGGTGTTCGTCAGCGTGATCGTGCCTTTAGTGGGGAAATATGAGATACCACCGCCAATGCCGTCTCCACTGCCGTCGATGTCTGCGAGGTTCAACACAATTGTCGAATTCGTGACCACGAGGTTACCCGTTACACGGACGTTGATGCCGCCACCGTTCGCGAGAGCCGAGTTGCCGGATACCGTCGAATTGATCAGGTTCGTAGTCCCATCGTTGATCGCAAAAGCTCCACCGCTTGATGTGGCGGTATTCGCGAAGAAGGTACTCCCACTGATGGTGACATTCTCATTGATATCGATCGCACCGCCGTCACTCGACATGAAGTTCGTGAAGGTTAAGTTCGACAAATTGACCGTGATAAACGTCGCCTTCCCATCGTCGATTCGGAACGCACGGCTCTTGCCTGCGCCATTAATCGTGACGCCGCCGGCGGGAGCAGTGATCGTGAGTGCATCGGTGATGGTCGGCAATTCCGTGCCATTGAGTGTGATTGTCTGGCCACTCAAACTCGCAGCAAATTGAATCGTGTCGGCGGTGGGGACGCTTCGTTTGCGAGCCGAATCGCCTCACGCAAGGACAGATTGCCTGGAGTCGTGTTCTTGTCATCAACATCAGCTGCGACATCGACCGTAAACGTGGTCGGCGTTGGTGTGGTCGCCGGAGTGAGCGTCACATCGTTACCATCGCCACCTTTGTAGCTCACGATGTACTTGGTTTTCGCCCCTGCAACCGTGCCGCCTTCTGGAATCCCAGTGAAGGTGTTCGTGATCGCCTCGGTACCGTCGTTGGCGATGATCGTGATCGGACCAGTTGCCGCCACGCTGTCAGCCAAGAAAAGCGTCGCATTCCCGAGATCAACCGTGCCAACTACATTCAGTGCATCGAATTCTCCGGCGGCCGTGCCGTTGATCTTGACGCCGTAGAAGCTGCCGGTTTTGGAAGGTCACACCCCCCGTGGAAAGTGTCGCCGCGTTCGTCGGATCGCCTGGGAGCAATTTGCCGCCGGATTGCACAAGCACCGTGCCCGCGATGGTGCCCTTGCCTCCGACCGCACCTGTGGCCGTACAACCACATCATTCGTCGCCAAACCGTTTGCCATCGTGCCGTTGATCAGCACTGTTCCGGCGGTCGTCGTGAGATTGGCTTTGTTTCCGGTACCGTTTTTACTCAGGTTGATGGGTCCATTCACCACTAACGTGCCCGCACCCTGTTTGATCAAGTCGTTCGTGGCACTGTAATCCACGTTGAAGAGTCCCGTCGTGCTGCTGGTGGTCAGGGTGCGACCAGCGGCAACGTCAATTACACTGTTGGGCCCGAAGCCCAACCCGTGAGGCAGATCGATGGAGGGGTCCGCATTTCCCGTGACCGAAAGATTGCCGTTGATGAACAGGTTGGTGCCCACGAAGGGCTGGATGTCGCTTCCTTCAGGATCGTGCCACCGTTGTTGAAGACGACGTTGCCGAGGTGGACATGGAAACTCGTGACAGCCCCCTCGCCGAGTTGTAACTTGCCGCCGTTGAGAGTGAGATTGATCGAATTCGCAACGGTCGACGTCGTATTGCTGTTGCCCAAAATGAATGTGCCCATTGGATTCGACCGTGACGTTCGACTTCGCGGCCAGCCGAGTTAGTGCTTGATCGCCGATGAGTCGGAGTGTGCTACCCGACTTCACCGTCGTGCCGCCGGTAAACGTGTTTGCCCCATTGAGGGTGAACGTGCCCGTGCCGGTGGTGGCCAGGGCGAGGATTCCACCCGGCCCCGCGGGAGTACCAGCGACCATCCTTGAGGCTTCCGTCGAATGTGCTGGTCTGGTTCGCACCACCGACCACAAGCGTTTGGGTGCCACCTGCCGAAGCACCGACGCTACCAGACCCTAGCAACGCACCGATAGTCTCGGATTTGAACACCGTCATGACGGCACCAGTGCCCAGAACAAACCCAGTGGTGTCGCTGAAGTCGTTATTTCCCAGTCCGAACAACTGCCCATTTGTGATCGTGACGAAACCCTTGCCCGGCGCGACCGCTCCGGCGTTGAGTTGCCCGAACGTGCCATCCACATTGCGAATGTTTGCACTGCCACCGAAATCCAAGAACTGATTGCCATTGCCAGCACTCGTATTCGTGGCCAGGAGACCCGAGCCGCCGACGATGCGGATGGGGTTCGCAGACGAACCAATCGCATCGCCGGTTCCCGCTGCCGTGATGCTGATCTTGGTAGCGTCGAGCATCGGCAACGAATTCGATTGGGTCAAAAAACGGGAGTTGATTGTGATACTGCTTGCTTTGAGCGGGTTGTTCGGATTCTTGAGCGTAACAGTGTTGATGGCGTTGACCTTGAACGCTCCGGAGAGGTTGATGAAGTTATTCGCAGGGGCAGCATCGAGAATTAAGACTTGTTGTGGTACCGTGCTGTCGCCCGTGGTATTCGTGATGGTGATATCCGTTACATTCGAGAAATTCTGGTTCAACGTTCCTGGAAGATTCCTGACGTTGACAGTTTTACCGTCGGTGAAAACCCCACCGATCGAAACACCATCGTTCGCTGCATCGAGTGTAATGGTTAGCAGCCCTCCGACTTGTGAGGCGCTGACCGTGGGCGTGGCGCGATCTTCCAGCACAATCAGACTCAGATGCTCGCGGCGGACGATCGGACGGCTCGAGATAGTTGGGAAGAGCTTGCGAATCCAGCGTTGCATGCGGCACCTCTGAGGTGGGATCGGCGAGAGGCGAAACCACCTGTGGGCGGTCGCGCAAAAACGGATTTTACTGAATAATGCGAGTGTGGGCGGAAAATCGCGCAGTGAGAAATCGAACTTTTCTGAAGGTGGGCTGCTTAGTCGTCGCGAAGTGCCGTCACCAGGTAGGCTCGTGCGTAGGCCCAGTCTGCGTCAACAGTGCGAGGGGAAATGTCGAGCACAAGGGCTACTTCTGGGACGGTCAAGCCGGCAAAGAATCGCAACTTAACCACTTCCGCAGCGCGAGGTTCGGTTGTAGCGAGTTGATCGAGGGCTTCGTCGAGAGCGAGCAACTGATCCGAGCGACCCAACTCCGCAGGGACGTCAAATTCGAGTTCTTGCCGTGTGAGATCGCCGCCGCGCCCTGGTCCTTGTTTCCGACGGGCCGACTCGATGAGGATGCGGCGCATCGCTTCAGCGGCGGCGGAAAAGAAGTGCCCTCGGCTCTGCCACCGCGGCGCATCCGACGTTCCGACCAGACGCAGATACGCTTCGTGGACCAGTGCCGTGGGTTGTAACGTCTGGCCAGCCGTTTCCTGGGCCAAGCGAGCCGCCGCCAATCGTCGCAACTCGTCGTACACGAGCGGCAGGAGTTCGGCCGCCGCTTTGCGATCTCCGGCGGCGGCCGATTCGAGAAGGAGAGTCAAATCGGGCATACGACTAAATTACTCGTTCGGCCGTGGCAGACAATTCCAAACATGTATCGTGCCCGATTCAGCCGCAGCAGCGAGAGCAGCACCATCGGGTGACCATGCTACGTGCCTCACGACCGATCCGAGTTCAAATGTGACCGTCGGCCGCCACCATTCGCTATCCCAGACCTTCGTCGCACCATCCGAACTGCCCGTGGCGATTCGGTTGTCTGTCGGGTGCCAGGCGATCGAACGTATGGCCGCTCCATGACCTCCCGAGTTCTTGGACTTCGCGCCCTGACCTAGCGTCATAAATCCGAACCTTAGGTTCCCCACGGCCGATGGCGATCTTCTGTCCATCGGGTGAATAAGCGATGGCCTCAATCGGCGTCGTACCCTCCGCTAGTGTTTGGATGACCGTCCGATCGGCGACAGAAAGGATTCCAACCCGCGGCGACCAATTTTGATTCTCCGTTCGTTCACCGAATGCCAATCGCGTGCCATCGGGCGACCACGCTATGCGGTTTCCGTGCACAAAATCCAGGACTCTTGGCGCGGGTTCACCCAGAATCTGCTCCGGTGGTTGCCCTGTGGTGGGTTTCCAGAGGTGGATTCGATTCGCAGTCCGAATCGCCAAAGTGTGAGTCTGTGGTTGCCACGCCAAGACTTTCGGTTGGCCTCGCAATTCCACGGTCGCCACCGTTCGACCGTCCGGATCCCAGACAGTGACCTGTTCGCCCACGACACTGGCGCTGTACTTACCGTCCGAGGTCCACTGCCATTCGACGGCATTCAACCGATATTGCCGCCGCCCATCGACACTCCACACGATCGTACCTGGAGCGGCTCCCGAACCGGCTAACGATTGTGAATTTGGATGCCAGGCGCACGAAAGGTATGAGGTGTTGGCTAGCCGGCTTCCGAAATGAAACGTCCAATATGCTCGCGGTTGATCCATCGACCACGATCGGACAAAAGAATCGGCGCAACCCCGCCGCGATTTTCGTCTCATCCGGATGCCAACAAATGGACTTCGCAACAGGATTAGGCTCCCGACATAACGGCACTTCTGCCCAGGTCGAACATTCCCAAACTCGAATCGATCCGTCCAGATGGTGAACTGCTAGCCACTGTGCATCGACTTGCCACGCGAGTGATTGGCACGCGACCCCATTCGCTTCGAGCGAATGAATACGATTTCCTGTCTTCGGATTGATCAGGATCACCTCGCCAATGGCAGTCCCGCAGGCGAGGTACTTGCTATTTGGCGACCACATCATGGCCGAGATTATGTCCGAACGTACTGGATGTTCTTTTCAATCGTCCAATCGGATGTCCGCCAGATCCGAATGTCATGAGATCGTGTTGGTGTGGGGACGACCGTGGCAAAGTACTGACCATCTGGGCTAAATGCGATAGCTTCGCCAACCTCCGAGATCGAGTAAATGGCCTCGCCTGTTTTGGGATTCGCAATCCGACAGGTGGAGTTTTGATCGAGGTACGCAACCCACCGTCGGAGGGGATCCCAGATCATTCGCGGGCTGATCGAAGCAGGATGTTGCCACAGTGTGGTTTCCGTCTGAGTATCAAAGAGTATAATGCGATTGGTACTTGATATGGCGAGCCGATGGCCCGCCGGTTCCCACCGAAGCTGATTCACATCATTTGCACAATTCCATTGTTTGAGGACTTTCATCTCCTGCGAATCGAGTAGCACCAAACCGTGCGATCCGACCACGAGTGTTCGGCCGTCCGGTGAGCATTCCAACGCCTGAGCGCCGTGTTGCCACCACTGACTTTTCGTACGCGGCTGTGCGAGGTTTTGAGCTAAGCGCCACTCCCAGCCAAAGAGGTCTGTGGTGTCCGGCTTGTGTGCCCAACTGTCCACATGGGCTTTCACACGGTCGATGCTGTTGGGTAAGCCAGCAGTCGCATGGCCAGTGTCATCTCGGCGTGATACAGATTTCGGCGGCTCGCATCACTCACGTTCTCAGCAACCAATCGCGAGGCTTTCTCTTTCTCCGCGAGATCGGTTTGCTTCTCGGCCATCTCACGAAACTGTCTCGCCACGACCAGCGACGCCACAGTCACGCCGAGCAAGACGAATGCAATCATACCGAGTGCCATCGCCAAACTGGGATTGCGTTTCACCCACTTGACCATCCGTTCGCCACGGCTGATCGGGCGCGCGAAGATCGGCTCCCCTCTCTGAAATCGAGTCAACTCGTCGGCGAGTTCCGACGCGGAGGCGTACCGTTTCTCCGGCTCCTTCCGCAAACACTTCAGGCAGATTGTCTCCAGATCGAGCGGTACATCCGGCGCGAGCCGTGAAGGGGGAACCGGTTCCTGGGATCGGACGCAGTCGAGGATTTCCGTGATGGAACTCCCCTTGAACGGTGCCCGTCCGGTGATGCACTCGTAGAGAATCGCGCCCAGCGCATATACATCCGCCGCCGGTCCGGCTTCGTGTGCTTGGCCCGACGCCTGTTCGGCGCCATGTACGACGGCGTGCCCATGACCACGCCGGTCATCGTCACGCCCGTGTCGCCATCCAATTGCCGCGCCAAGCCGAAGTCTGTGATTTTGGGCACACCGTCAGCGGTCAACAGGATGTTCGCTGGCTTCAGATCGCGATGAATGATGTTGCGGCTGTGCGCGAGTTGCATCGCTCGGGCGAGTGTTTCTACCAGCGTTGCGGCGTCCGAGGATTGGTAGGCGGTTGCCACCGAGCTTCTCCGCTAGCGTTCCCCCCTCGACGTATTCAAGGGCACAGTATGGAAAGCCCGTCGTCTCGCCGACTTCGTGAATCTGGACGATATTGGGATGCTGCAACCGTGCGACCGCTTCGGCTTCGAAACGGAATCGCGTCCGTTGATGCGGAGTCGCGTGAACGCCGGCCAACATCATTTTCAGCGCGACGGTACGTTTCAAGGCCACTTGCCGAGCCTTGTAGACGATACTCATCCCACCACGACCGAGCACGGTTTCAATCTCGAATCCAGGCACAGGGCCGAGGGGTTCGTGCTTCGCCGTCTCCTGACCACTCACGGACCAGTATGGAGTCGAGTCGATGAACGGAGAGTCGCTCGTGGGAGACCGCGTTGAATCGGCCCCTAGTTGAGGTTCGGTTCGCAAGACGCCTGGCAAGTCCAGGAGGCTATCGGCAGCGTTGCGGGCGTCAAGGAGTCGACGCACCCGTTCCGCGAGCGCAGGATCCGTGACGGCAATACTCGCTAGATACTCGGCAGGGTTATCGAGTTCGCACGCCGTCGTGAAAACGTCGCGTTCTCGAAGAGCGTGATGCTGATGAGGTTTCATGGCTTTGTCGGCAATACAGTTCGTGGCTGAGATTGTATTGCCGATACTTCACGACCGACCTCCGGCATCTTTGATTCGTAGTTTCGTAGCTGCACGGGCATCCGCTGGTGCGTTGCGATCGGCGGTACGGGCGCTGTCTTAACGTGATTCGAGTGTCGATTCGTTCGTGAATCCCTACCGCCTGACACTTGCCAAGGTGTAAGTCCGCGACGATGCTAGTCCCCACTCCTTCACGAGACTCGCACGATGTCCACGGAAACGCCGCCCACCTTCAAGCCGTTCGTGCCGGATTCCGACTCGCCGTCGGAGTTCACGTTTACACCGCTGATCGTTGGTACGTTACTCGGCATCATCTTCGGCGCGTCGTCGGTCTATCTCGTCTTGAAGGTCGGTCTCACCGTCTCCGCGTCGATTCCGGTTGCGGTCTTATCGATCACCGTGTTCAAAATGCTCTCTCGGGCACTCGGACTGCGAGCGTCGACGATCCTGGAAAACAACATCGCCCAGACGGCGGGTTCCGCCGGCGAATCGATCGCGTTCGCGGTCGGTCTGGTCATGCCAGCGTTACTCGTGTTGGGCTTCGACATCGACGTGATTCGCGTGATGACCGTCGGCGTGCTGGGCGGATTGCTCGGCATCTTGATGATGATCCCCCTGCGGCGTGCGTTCGTGGTGAAGAAGCACGGCGAGCTGAAATACCCAGAAGGTACCGCGTGCGCCGATGTGTTGATCGCGGGCGAAAAGGGCGGTAGCACGGCGAAGATGCTGTTCTTCGGTTTCGGAATCGGTTTTGTGTTTCAGTGGCTCATGAAGGCGTGCAAACTCTGGAAAGATGAGGCAGAAGTTCACCTCTACAACGAAACGACGAAAAGCGGTCTGAACGGCGCCGCGATCGGTTCGGAAATGAATCCGTCGTTGTTGGGGGTTGGGTACATCATCGGCCCTCGCATCGCGAGCATCATGGTGGCGGGCGGCGTGTTGGCGTATCTGGTGATGGTGCCGATGATTAAATACTTCGGTGACGGCCTCGAGCAACCACTCGCGCCGGCGCTGTCGGAGATGAAAGACGGCAAGGATATCGGCCTGATCAAGAACATGTCGGAAGGCCAAGTTCTGCAACAAGTACATTCTCTACATCGGCGCCGGCGCCGTCGCGGCGGGCGGAATCATTAGCATGTTGCAGGCGTTGCCCGTGATCTTCGCGTCTGTGGTTGCGGGCATTCGCGATATGAAATCCAGCGGTGGAACTGCTGGGGGCAAACAACTCCGCACGGAACGCGATCTGCCGATGTCCGTGGTGTTGTTCGGCAGCCTCGGACTGGTGGCCGCACTCGCGATCGCGCCGTCGATGGGACTGGGTCTGAACATCACGGGCGTCGCGGGGCGCGTTGTTGATTCTGCTCTTCGGCTTCCTCTTCGTCACGGTCTCCAGTCGACTCACGGGCGAAATCGGTTCGTCGTCGAACCCCATTTCCGGCATGACCGTCGCGACGCTGTTGCTGACGTGCTTGATTTTGCTGGCACTCGACGGCCTTGGATTGATCGAGTTGAACAAGAGTATCAAAACTGTTGGCGTTGACGATCGCGGGCGTAGTGTGTGTCGCATGCAGCAACGGCGGTACGACCTCGCAAGCACTCAAGACGGGTCACTTGGTCGGCGCGACGCCGTTGTATCAGCAATATGCAATCCTGATCGGCTCGTTAGCGTCGGCTGTTGCGGTGGGGTATGTGCTGCTGATGTTGAATCAGGCCGGCACGGTTTACACGAAGCTCAATCTACCGCCTGTGAAGGTGAACGTCAGCGAACTGACCGGCCGCGACACGGTGCGTAACGGGCCCTATGCGACTGACACGACGGAGTATTATGTGTTGGTGGTTGGGAAACGTGAGAAGAATCTTGATCCGAAGTTGTTCGTCGGCGGTGCGGCCGACGCGGCGAAGATGACGCCAGGTCGCTTCCTCGTCGCGACCGACGGTACGATTACCTATCGCTGCGATCCGGCCGTGAACGGTACGCTGGACAAGCAAGACAACGGCGACAAACGCGAAACCAAGTACGACGCACCGAAGACGGAGTTGATCGCACTCATCATCGACGGCATCCTCGATCGCAACTTGCCGTGGAACCTGGTCTACTCGGCGTATTGATCGCAATTACGTTGGAGTTGTCCGGCGTGCCGGCGTTACCGTTCGCGGTGGGTGTGTATCTGCCGTTGTCGTCATCGGTGCCGGTCTTCCTCGGCGGTGCGGTCCGGTGGGCGGCGGATAAATTCCGCAAGTCGAAAGAGGAAGGCGATTCCAGTCCGGGCGTATTGTTGGGTTCCGGTTACATCGCGGGCGCCGCGATCGCACAAGTGATTGTTGCGTTCTTGGAGTTCACGCCAACGATTCTCAAGACAATGGATTTGTCGGAGCGAGTGAAGAACATCGGACTTGGTGAGACGAAATGGGGCGACAGCAACATTCCGGCGTTTGTGGCGTTTGGTGTGTTGATTGTGATTTTGTTCATCGTCGGCACGGAACGTACCACGAAGCGAACCGATAACACATAACCACGAACAACTCCCATGAGCGTCGAAGTACAGTGGACCGACACCGATCGGAGACCGGCGAACGGCGGTTCGTGTCGGCGGAACGGTTCGCGCGCCAGTGGAAGTTCCAGGTGCGGTTGAAGCGTCGCGAAAATTGGAAGACGCCCGAAGCAGGTCACGCGGCAGATGTGGGAAGATTTTACGTAGTGCGGAATCGCTTGAGCGCCGGTTTCAGCGACGCGAGGGAGTCGACGAAGCGGACCTCATCGCCATTCGCAAACTCATCGCGGAATGGCCGGAGGAATGAGTCAGGCGGTTCGCATTGCATTCTCATCGGCTCGCGTTATGCTTCGCGGCACGATGAAGTCAGTTTCAAAAAGTCTGGTGCGAGCATCCGTATTCTGCGTCGGCGCGTTGATGTGCGGAATCGGCTGCGGCACAACACGCTCGACCGACACCACGCGTGCCGCGACGGAAATGCTGCTTGTGTCGCAAGCAGTCGATCGTGCAGTTGCGCAACTCGATTTCACGCCCCTCGCGGGCAAAGCCGTGTTTCTCGATGTGTCGAACATCGATACCACAACTGTCGATAAGGGCTATGTTGTCAGTTCCTTGCGTCAACAATTGTTGGCGAGCGGCGCGATGATGATGGAAGACAAAAATCGTGCCGCCTACGTTGTCGAAGCCCGCACGGGGGCCATCGGCACGGATCGGCACACGCTGTTGTTTGGATTCCCCAAATTGCAGTCCCTGCGGTCATCCCAGGTTTGCCGACGCAGATTCCGGAAATCGCGTTGTACAAGCGGAGCGATCAGAAAGGTGTCGCGAAGTTAGCGGTGTTCGCGTACAACCGCACCACGGGTCGCGCTGTGTGGCAGTCTGGGCTCGTTGAAGAAATGAGTCGTCAGAAGGATCGCTGGGTGTTGGGCAGCGGACCGTTTAGCAATGGGACCATCCAACGGCGCACCACGCTCGCAGGCGAAGATTTGCCCGATCTGACCACGCTTCCGCAACTCCCTGGTTTTCGGTAAAGAGGAACCGAATGCGAACGAAGCCTTGGCGAATCAAGCGAAGCCGACCGAGCCAGGGTTATTGCCGACCGAAGCGTTTCAGTGGGTGAACGGCGACACGCCGCCGCCGCCGCAAGCTGTGCCGATTGGACTCATCAGCATCACGGCGTCGCGCCGATCATCAATCATCCGTTGTTAACACGATGAGTTCGCGACGCGGCATCAGTTCTTCTTCGCGTCCAACAACAACGGCATCTTTTCCGGATGCTTGTGAATGTAAGTTGCCACGCCGCTGAAGAAGAACAACAACTGCTCGGCTCCCTGCTCCGCGAGTTTCGGCCCCATCGCTGGACCCGCGATCCGCATGATCGCGTTCGGCACGGCTGTCGGTCTGGACGTGTATCGTGACGTCCGGCGTGAACGTGTACACGCCCTCGTCGCGCGTCGGTACGCTCGGATACTTCACGATCGCCACAGCCTTCACCGGAAACACGGGCAGTAACTTCGCCGCCTTCACTTTGCCGCTCGCATACCACACCACTTGCCCTGGCGATTTCGCGACCGCTTGCCACGTCAATTGACTACCGTGTTCGTCGTTCCAGGCAAACACGCCCTTTGTCGCGTCTTGAATCTCGACGCATGGAATGCCCATCCGCTGCCATGCTAACGACGTGCGATCCGGACGATCGAGCAACCACTCGTACACGGTTTTGAAGCTCGAGAACGGTTCTTCGGTGTATTTCGTCGTCATCGTCGGTTTCGCAATCACTTTCGCGACCGACTCGCGATAGGGCGCGGCGACGGAATCGAGAATGCTTGGTGTCGACGTGGTCACAGGCGTGAGCGAACTGGAATCGATCGCGCGAGGGAAGACGGGTTTCGCCTGGCCGTATGACGCGGCTTCGGTCGCGAGAACCGCACTCGCCACGGCGACCCATTTCCACGGTGTGCCCGCCATGCGAACTCCCCAGCAAAAACCCAAATCTGGTCTTTACGCGTCTCTTCCCTCAAGCGCGGAGAGTGAGCGTATTATTCAAATCGTGTGGATTCCCCCATCGGCTTGAATGAATGTGGTTTGCCAGCACGAATCGAACTTGCCACGATCGCGGCGACGAGCTATCGTCTGGCACTTCGGAGACCATATCATGATGCGTCGCGCACGGTGGCTGGGGTTCGGATTCGTCGGAATCGCGTTACTCATCTTCGCTCTCAACGCCTCGTTTTTCAGGGCGAAATACGCATCATCGCGACTCGCGAGCGCCACCGAGGTGGATCGCGTCACGCTCATCGCGAGTTTGGTGAAACTGGGCGAGCCTGGGCGTGCGGAACTGTTGATGCATCTGAAAACGGCGGATCCGAAACTGTGCGAATCGATCGTACAAGCGCTCGCGACCGAACCCAACTCCGCCGTGATGCTACGTGAGTTTTCGCAGTTCGGCGAAGCTGGGCAATCGCAAGTGTTGGCGGTTTTGCCGGCGTTACTAAAGAGTGCGGATGCGACCGTGAACGACTTGGCGAAGTCTGCGGTGAAATCTGGGTTACAAAGTTCGCCGAGTGTGAAGGTCCAGGCGGTGAAGTGGGCGGCGCGTCCGGAAATCAACGAGTTGGCTGCGGTGGTGCCGCTATTGAGCGATACCGAGGGTCTGGTCCGTGTGGCGGCACTGACAGCGGTCGGCACGGCGAACGAGGCGCCGATCGGCGACGAAGAGTTGTTCAAATGGATGCACGATCCGCTCGCGGATGTTCGGGAAGTGTGTGCGGCGGTGTTGCAGGCGCGTGGACGTTCGTTGGATGAGATTGAAATGGGTCGTCGATTGACACACCCCAAACCGCAGGAACGCCTGCAACTGTTGCTCGATCTGGCGGCCGATCGTGAACGTGATGTCGGCCCGTGGCTGGAGCGACTGGCCCGCGATCCGGTCGCCGCCGTGCGGGCCGGTGCGGTGCGATTGGCGTATCAACGGAAGCTGCTCGACACAACCTGGGCGGATGTACTCGCGACGTCCGACCCAGACGCGACCGTGCGCGACATCGCAAAGTATTACCGCGAAGTGACGCGGCGATAACCGCGACGCCGCGATAACCGCGACGCATGGGCGCGTCCGTCACGTTTTCGCCCGCCACACTGCAGCAGCGGGTTCATATCCTGAATCGCATGATCTCCACACAACCTGTCACGGTCGGTCCGCATCGCGTCGGCGGTGGGCTGCCGCTGCTGTTTCTGCTCGGTCCGTGCGCGATCGAGTCACGCGAGCATACGCTGCACGTCGCGGAATCGCTCGTGAAGCTCTCGGAATCGCTCGGCTTTCCACTCGTCTATAAATCGTCGTTTGACAAAGCCAATCGCACGTCCGGAAAGTCGTTTCGCGGCGTCGGCATCGAGCAGGGGCTGAAAATCTTGGCGGAAGTGAAGGCGACGTTCGGCTGTCCGGTCGTGACGGATGTTCACGAGCCACAGCAATGTGCCGCCGTCGCACAGGTAGTTGACATCATCCAGATCCCTGCCTTTCTCGCACGCCAAACCGATCTCGTCGAAGCGGCTGGGCGAACTGGCAAAGTCGTGAACGTCAAAAAGGCCAGTTCATGGCGCCGTGGGATATGAAAAACGTGGTAGCGAAGCTGGCGGAAGTGGGCAACCGCAACGTGCTGCTCACCGAACGCGGCACTACCTTCGGCTACGGAATGCTCGTGAACGATATGCGGTCGATTCCGTGGATGCAAGAAACTGGCGCGCCCGTGATCTTTGACGCGACTCACAGCGTACAGACTCCAGGCGCGCTCGGAACGCGCACGGGTGGCGATCGCACGATGGTGCCGTACCTCGCACGCGCGGCGGTGGCGGCGGGTTGCGATGGGCTGTTTCTCGAAACACACCCCAACCCAGACGCCGCCCCCAGCGACGGCCGAACATGATTCCGCTCGCCGAACTCCCTGCGGTCATTGCGACGGTTCTCCGCCTGCGTGCCGCCCTTGATCCACACTAAACTCAAGACACAGAGCAACGTGAATGCGCCGCGTCGTTTGGGCTTCGAATCTGCTAGCCCTCATTGCCCTCGGAATCGCGTCGTTGGGATGCTCCACGAAACCTACCACCAACACGCAATCCAAAGACACTAAAGCGGTCAAGGTCGAGCCGTGGCCGAATGTCCTCGCGGCACTACGCAAACAATCCGACGCCGCCGGCTGTCGGCTCGCTCTCTCGCAGCTCAGCGCCGATCTCAACGCGGCGACCGAACCCATTCCGACCCTGCCCGACGCACAAACTGCGTTCTTCCGCGAACAACTCCATGCGGCACCGACCGATCTGAAAGAACTGACTGCCAACTCTTACACGAATCTCGATAGCGCGTACCTCGCGGAGTGCTTGTTTTTCCGCGATGTCGCACGGTCGCTCGATCTCGCCGGCTTGCCGACGGAGCGTCAAGCGGCACTCGCTTTCGCGTGGGCCTGTCGGATGGTGTATGTGCGTCCGTCGATCGTGTCGCAGGGGAATCAGGGCGTGAGCCTGATGCCAACGATTCCGCCGAGCATGAGCGCTCGGCGCGGCTACGGCCTCGTCATGGATCGTGCCTACGTCTTCCTCGCACTCGCACAACAAATTGGCCTCGACGCCTGCCTTGTCGGCCTGGGCGATCGCGAGCAAGCGGCTTCAGTGGGGATCGTGAACAATGAACCGACCCGTGGGCCGTTCTGGGCGGTCGGCGC
Source organism: Ottelia alismoides (assembly GCA_037367405.1). Classification (NCBI taxonomy): domain Eukaryota; kingdom Viridiplantae; phylum Streptophyta; class Magnoliopsida; order Alismatales; family Hydrocharitaceae; genus Ottelia; species Ottelia alismoides. The sequence continues at coordinate 82,828 of JAZKJV010003473.1, forward strand.
GCGCGGATCGGACGGCGCCATTCATCTCTTCGATCCCCAACGCGGCGAAGCGCTTCCTGGCACGCTCGCGCAAGTCACGAGTAATCCCAATCTGCTCAAGCCCTGGTTCGACGACAAAACGAATCCGTACGACCAGAAGCCCGACGACATCAAAGCCGCGACGGTTTACCTGGCCGCCAGCTACAGCGCACAAACGCCACGGATGAAGAAACTAGATGAGCAAATCGGTAAGGAACTCAACGTGCGGTTGGCGGTGAACCTCGTCGAGCAACAGAAGCTCTTCGGCGGTACCGCGAAATTCTGGGCGCCTGCGTTCGAACGCGATCCGCACGCTTACACGCGTGTGCTGGCCACCGTGTTGCCGATTGCCGAAGGGGGCAACGATCCGACGCCCGCCGAGCAACTCGGTGTGTACCAGCAAGCGACGCAACTCGATCTCATTCCGAAGGAAACCTTGGTGATTCCGAGCGAAGTGTCGAACAGCGATTTGCAACTTCGCCTCATCGGCATGTATCTGGGTTGGTACAAGAACGTGTTTCTCGATCAATCGCCACGCGAGAAACTCGCACGCGGCCAGTTCAACGAAGTCGCCCGCCAAATGACCGAGTTGGAGCAATCGTTGACGACGCTTCGTGAGGGATTAAAAGCACAAGGCGGACCGATGGCGTTGCAGAAATGGGTGCAGGAAGCAAATCAAGTTTCGGACCTGATCTCACGAGCACGTCTGCCACAGAACAAAGATAAACTACCCGAAGCGCAACTCGCCGAGCAAACCTTCTGGCAAAACCCAGGGAACCGGACCGTGCTGTTCGGCAGCGTGTTCGCGCCGATCGGTCAGGCGGAGGCGAGTGTGTATCTGGCGTTGAGCAAACACGAACAAGCAGAGCGGGCCCAAATTCGCCTCATGCGGTCGGCAGCGAGTGACAAAAATCGTGCGAAGATCGAAGGGCAAGCGAAGGACGCGTGGGCAAATGCGAACGATGCCTGGGAACGATCGCGCGCCGCGACTGCGAGTGTCGCCGCGAAGTTACCACAGCGGACCGCACATCACGCGAAACTCGCCGCTCGCGCCGCCCAACTCGCCGCCAATCCGAATGCGAGTTGGTGAGACTCCGCGGCCGGCGTGGAGTTCGTCGGTCGCGAGAATTGTTCACGAGTCAGGCGATGCGAATGCATCGGCATCGCCAACGCGGAAATCGATTACTTCCATCTCAACCGATCGCATCTCGTTCCAAACATTGAGTTTGGGCGAAAACACAATCGCGCATTTGCCACCGCCACCAAGCAGCTCGTCGAAGCGATCCCCCATTCCGAATGCTACGGCTCGCATCACCGTGTCATACTGACGCACGCGAAAACTCATGTGGCGTTCGCTCGTGCCCATGCGGCGTGGCGTGCCCTCGATCGTCACGTTTGTCACGAGGAACCGTGGCTTGGGGTTGCTCGCGCCGTATGGTTCGAGTTTGTCGATGTCGTTGAGCAGGCGAAACGTCAGCGACGCAAGTGGCACTTCGGCATCGAGTGTGATTTTCGGCGGCGGCGCGCCGTTCGGCGATGCACGACGGACATACTCGTTGAATGCGGCGCGAAACGCCTCCAGTTGCGATGGCCGCAACGATAACCCAGCGGCGGCGGCGTGGCCGCCGTGTGAGTGTAGATGCGATTCGCACGCGGTTAATGCGTCGTGCAACGGTAACCAGTCCGGCGCGCGACCGGAACCAGTCGAGAGTTCATCATTCTCTTTGAGCGCGAGGAGAATCGTCGGTTTGCCCATCTGCTCAGTCAATCGGCCCGCGACGATACCGATCACCCCCTGATGCCACTCGGTCGACCCAAGCACCAGTGCCGGATCGTTCGCGAAGTTGTTCGCTTCGATCAGTTCCTTCGCCTGAGTGCTGATACGGCGCTCGATCGTTTGCCGATCGCCATTGAGTTTGTTCAACCACTCCGCCAACTCACGTGCTTTGATCGGCGACTTCGTCGTCAGCAACTCGACGACGTTCTGGGCGCAACCGAGTCGGCCGGCGGCGTTGAGACGTGGGGCAAGTTTGAAACTGATGTCTTCGCTTTTGACTGCGTCGGTCAACCCAGACACTTCGAGCAGTGCCTTCAATCCAAGTGAGGGCCGAGCGGCGATTCGCTCGAGACCGTGCTTGACAAAGATGCGGTTCTCGTCACGCAAGGGGACGACATCGGCCACCAGCCCAAGTGCTGCCAAGCCGATGCAATCGAGCAACAGTGTGCGGAGTTCCGGCGAGACGCGATCCGTATTTCCGCTGAAATGTTGGGCGATCACCCAAGCGAGTTTGAACGCGACGCCGGAGCCGGAGAGGCCATCGAAGGGGTATTGCGAGCCAGGGGCGCGTGGGTGAACGAGCGCGTCGGCGTTCGGCAAATCGGCTTTCGGCTCGTGGTGATCCGTGACGATCAACGGCACACCGAGCCGCTTCGCTTCCTGGGCTTCTTCCACCGCTGTGATGCCGCAATCGACTGTAATCAGCAACCCGACCTCATCCGCTTTCGCTTTCCGAACCGCGTCGACATTCAGGCCGTAGCCTTCGTCGAGCCGATGCGGAATGTGGTAGTCGACTTTTCCGCCGAGGTGATCGATGAGTTTCACGAGAATTGCGGTGCCTGTGACACCGTCGGTATCGTAATCGCCGAAGATGCGGATGCGGCGGTTCGCGCCGATGGTCTCACGCACGAGTGCCGCGGCACGATCGATATTGGGGAGCAGTTTCGGCGGATGCAAGGCGGTCAGGGCCGGTTCGAGAAATCGGCGTGCGTCGGCGGCGGTTGTGACGCCGCGATTGATGAGCAACTGCGCGACGACGGGCGAAATGTTCGCCGCACGTGCGAGGAGTTGAATCGCTGAATCGGAATGCGGCAACAGGTGCCAACGTTTCGCCACACGCACAGGAACCACTCACAGAGGTAGAGTACGATTGTAACTCATGGAGTGGGCAAGTGTACAAGATCACGCCGCACGCCGTGTTTCCCATCGTTCCTCGATCACGCTCGCCTCTTCACGTGATCTCTGCGGCCAGTTCGCGAACGTCAACAGAACCAACGACGCTACTGCTCCCCATCCGCCGCCGCGCAGTTGATCGAAAATCGCCCCAGGGAACAACGGTAACGCCGTCGCCAAGCCCCACATCACCAGCACCGCGAGTGTTCCGCGAGTCGGCACGATTCGCTGTGGATGCTCACGCACATTCCGCAACCACACGCCGCACACCAGCGGCATGCCGTAAGCGTAGTAGTGCATGTGGCTAACCGGCGTCAGGTGCAGCATCAGCACACTCAAACTGCCGAGCAAAATCAGCCGCTCCGCAGGGTCGTCGGTCCGGCGGCGATGCGCGATCAGAACTGCGACCACCAGCGAACCGCCGATCGCCCAGTGTGCGAACCGCGTGCTGCGATCGTACTCGGCGGGTCGGGTCGTGGGGTTGGGGTAACGCAGATTGTGAATCGTCGCTTGAAACGACTGGCTATCCGTCGACGTCGCGCCCGTGAGTTCTTTCTGGCGTGTTTGATCGCCCTCGCCAGTCGCGCCTGGTTGCAGCACGGCTGTAATCATTTGCTGATTTAGCTTCAGCGCCCCCTCGACACCCCAAATCAACGACGGAATCCCGACGAGTAGCGTGACGAGGCCCACGATCGTGCCGACGATCGCGCGAAGATCGCGCTTCAACAACCAGAGGATACCGAGTAGCGCCGGAATCACCTTCACACTGATCGCGGCTGCGAGCCACACGCCGGCCCGGACACGCCGTTCGCGAACCCAGTCGACGAACAGCGCCGCAAACAATGCCACAATGAGCATGTTCACTTGTCCACGCGCGAGCGTGAAGCCGATGCCGCCGATCGCGATCATGAACGGTCCGGTTCGCGCATACGTCCAGCGCCGCGATCCTGGGACCGCATCCGGCAGGATCGTCTTCGCGAACGCATTCAGCGCGTACCACACGCAGCCAATGCTGAACAGATACCAGATGCCGACCGAGACCGCGAACGGCAGGTAACCGCGTCGCGATTCGCCAGTAGGCGGATCGGCGAGGGGCGTCATTACGATGGCGAATGGGGGCGGATAGCAGTAGTGCCAACTGCGATCGTCGGCGATGCCGTAGAGATCGCCGCCCGTCCGTACGGCCCACGCGGCGCGCGTGTAGACGCCGAAGTCGGTCCGCCGCATCTTCTGGAACGCAGACCGAATTTCGACGACGACGCCGAACGCCACGACGAGCAGCACCAGCAAGCCAACGCCGATGCGTTCCAGTGTTGTGAGTCGTGACGCCACGTGATTCGATCCAGGAATGAAGCGAGTTTGCCGTATCAGTTGAATCGGCGTTCGTGGTTGGGGGCGTTGGCTCAATGTGGCGAGTCGTCGCTGGTTCACGAGAAGTGGGGCAAGCTCTGCGGCGCACGTAAGCTCACGAATCGTTTGGTTGCGTTTCGCGTAGCTCGTATTGCGTTGGTATCAAACAGTACTGATGCACGGGTAAAACTTCTCGAATACAGTGAGTCAGCCGAATTGTTGAGCAGAACAGCAAGATATCCGAACACGAACTTTTGAAAACGCAATAAAATCTCCGCATACTCCTTCGGATCACGACATGAACACACGCACGTTCGGCCGCGACGCGATTCGCGTTTCGGAAATCGGCCTCGGTTGTTGGCAGATCGGCGGCGATCAGTGGGGAGCCGTGTCCGAATCCGACGCGCTCGCCACGCTCAAAGCCGCCTACGACGCCGGCACGACCTTCTTCGATACCGCTGACATCTACGGACTCGGTCGCAGCGAATCGCTCGTCGCCAAGTTTGTGCAGACGTATCAGCCGAAGGATGTGTTCATCGCCACGAAGCTCGGTCGCTGGCCAGGGCAATCGATCGCGGAGAATTGCTCGGCAGCGAGCGTGCGGCAGTTCACGGAAGCGTCGCTCAAACGGCTCGGCGTCGAGGCTCTCGATCTCACGCAACTCCACTGCGTGCCGCTCGACATTCTCGAACGCGGCGAAATCTTCCAGACGCTCCGCGATCTGCAAACGGAAGGCAAAATTCGTCGCTGGGGGGCGAGCGTCGAATCGACGGCGGAAGCAAAGGCGTGCCTAGCCCAAGACGGCCTCGCGTCGCTGCAAATCATCTTCAACGTCTTCCGCCAAACGCCAATCAGCGCGATCTTTGACGAAGCGGCGAAAAAGGGCGTGGCGTTGATCGTGCGGTTGCCGTTAGCGTCCGGACTGCTTGTCGGAAAGTATTCCTACTCAACGAAATTCGAGCCGAGCGATCATCGCAGCTACAATCGCAACGGCGAGAAATTTAATGTCGGCGAGACGTTCGCGGGCGTAGGATTCGAGAACGGTTTAGAGCTAGTCGACAAGTTTCGACCGCTCGTGCCGAGCGGTTACACGATGGCCGAAGCAGCGCTACGCTGGATTCTCGATTTCACCGCCGTCACGACAATTATTCCAGGCGCCCGCAATCCGCAGCAGGCTGCACAAAATGCGAAACCGAGCGGTCTCAAACCGCTCACCGAGCAAACTCACGAGAAGATGCGTCGATTCTACGCGGAAAACGCCGCCAAGCTCGTGCGCGGACCGGATTGAAGAAAACACAAAGCACGCAATTGAGTGATTCGCTCCCACTCCACTAATTGGGCGATTGCGTGAGAGTTAGTTTCTCTGGGTTTTCGGCCCTCAAGGAGGCCGAAAACCAGAGAAACTGTGGGAGAATCGATTGCAGTTACGACAGGATCTCAGGGTGGCATTCGAAACAATCCATTACATCGCACACATCCGACGCGAGATGCCAGGAATCCACTTCAACCAACTCAATGACTTCAACGCCGACAGCGTCGAGAAGAGTAAGTTCGCGGCGTCGCGGCCGGTCGCGGTCTTCTGATCGACCGCCACCGTGAATGCTTCGCGTGTCGAAGTCACTTCGACCTGATTCTCCGTGTCCACCGCCAACGCCATCGCCGCGGCGCGCGTGTCGGCTTCACGAGTCGCATTGAGGCGGATCGTCAGTTTAGAACTTGGTGTGTTACTGCCGAAGAGTTGGGAACTAATCGCAGCGCTCGGAATGTATGACAACAATAACGCCAGCATGAGCAATCCAAAGATATTTAATCCCATAAAGATCGCAATGCCGACATGCAATAGAACTGCACCCATCACGATATAAGGTCGCAATCGTGTCCACACCAAGACCGGCAACATCAATTCCATAAACAGCGTGAAGATCACGCCGCCACCCGCGACCGTCGCGTACACCAATCGTTCTTGCATCGCCCAACGCAGAGCGTGTTCATACCACTCGAAATGAATCAGGGTGAATTCTGGGTTTGCGAGGGTATCCCAAAAGGCGTTTGTGTTCCACCACGCTGGGCCTTTGAGTTTAGACATCCCAGCAGCCATGTAAATGATGCAGAAATGGATTTGCGTGAGTCGCAGTGCGAATCCGGCCGACACGCTCGGCGGCGGCGAGGCCAGAAACTGCCGCGTCGGTTCGTCGATCGTGCCAGACTTCATGAGGCTCCGCTTCGCCGCACGATACTTCGCCAATAACCGATCAAGTGATAGCGTCGCACCGCAATTGCCCACCATCAAATAGATGAGCAAGATATTCATCATCGTATCCATACCAAACAACACTTGCTGCGTGCGATGAATATAACTGATTGCCGCGAACCACGTCAAAACGCTTGTAACACGCGTATATAAGCCGAGTGTAAACATCGTCATGATGGTCAAGACACACCCGTGCGCGACGGCCATCTCGGTCTTATCTGTCACGTGAAACCACAAGGAGAAGGTAAAGTTCCCCACGCGATATGCTTTGCGGCGTTCGTTGTTCCAGTATTCGAGGTAATCGACCGTCTTCGCACGCTCGGCGGCATCAGATGGCAGATCGAGCAGGAACTGCAAATACGCATGGCGATAAAAGAACCGCATCTCGTGGAAATGATCGAGGACGTAACGACGCTGCGTCGGATCGTTCGGCAGAACGCGGAACAAACTCTCGATTTCGCCGCGGACCGTCGTACGGCTGTTCGGTCCGGTCTCTGGAAGGTCGTCCACGAAGGAGGGCGGCACGACCAGATCTTTCGAGGAACGAAGCGACTTGTTCACCATTACATCGAGTTGCACGCCGCGATCTTTTTCCGAGGAATAGAGTTGGCTGAGGTACTGCAACGCCGCCGACGTTTGCCCCATCTTGTCAAGGCGATATTCACTTTGTTCCAAGGGCGAAAGCAGTTGCTCACTGCTCGACGGTTGTCCGTCTGGGATGATCGCGAGGTTCTGCAGTCGAATCACGAAGGCGAGTTGTTGTTTGCGCACGACCGGATCGGCATCGAGCGCGCGAATGAACTTCATGACCGCTTCGCGACGATGCGGATAGATCGGCACGGTCGCTTCCGGCACGACTTCGTACCACGCCTGCTTGCCGACGATCGGCGAAAGTAGGACGGGTGATTCTGTGCGCTCCTTGTTCACGTCGGCGAGGCCGTACCAGCCGTCCTTGCCGAAAAAGGACTGCAAATCCATCGAATAAACGGCGTGGATATACAGAATGAGAAGCCCGACGATGATCCGCATGAAGCCGAGCGTGGTGGGGTCGGCGGGCGCGAACCAAAAACGACACCATGCGCGATAGGGCGATTCGGTTTCCGACGCTGGTGCAGAATGTGGTGTACTCATGGCGTCCGAGCCTCCCAATTAAATTCGTATTTCGCGTGTTTGCTCATGTGGTCGTCGTAGTTCTTGGTTCCGGCCGGCGATCCGCGTGGGACCGCGCGTGGAAAAATCGGCACGTGCCAATAGAGCATCGGATCTTGTTGGTCGACCAAGTCGGCGGTGCCGTCGTCGTTCAGGTGAAATTCGCCGAGATAGAACGGCTTAAAGCCAGTTGGGTGGTGCGGATCGGTCAGACCAACCACGAACTGTGATGCGGTCATTTGTGTGTGTTCGAGACGATAGATTTTTACGGCCTTCGTCTTGCGAGTGGGTGTTGAGTAAGTCTTCAACAGGTGCGCGGCATACGACGGCACGAGGTAGCGTGTCGTGTCTGGCCGCGGCATGCGATACGAGAGATTTTCGTTCGGATCGAGCGGAATCGCTGGGATTTTCGCATGCAACCCTTGTGCGACCTGGATTCGCCGAGCCTCGATCTCTTTGCGTTCTTCGGTCTGCGCCATCAACGGCATCGCGTTACTGACCTGTTCCGTCAAGGAGAGTCGGCGGTAGTACGTGAGACCGAGTGGGTCTTTCCAATCGTATTTGCGGTTCGGCATCGTCACCCAATCGGCCTCGGGCTGATTCGTGGCCGGATCGATCGTGTCGTAGGTAATGAGGCAGAAGAGATGGCTCGCAGGGCCAGGTTCCGGCGAGTAAAAATGGTATGCATTCTTCAGATACATGAACTGCATATAGGGCAAGTGAAATCGCGTGCCGACTTGATAGGTGAACCAGGGTGTGGGTTCCGGCCAAGTCGTGGCGAGGAAAATGCAACTAAAGTGGTACAGCGCTGCGAGCGACAGGATACCCATCCGCACCGCAACCGGCAACGCGACGAGTACGCTGGCGATACAACAGAGACCGATCATGACTCGCAGCACCAGTCTCGCCGAGTCCCAGTGTTGAGGGAGACCGAAGTGCGCTCCGAGCGTCGCGGCGGCAGCGATAAGCCAGAACGGCGACCGCATCACCATCGGCGAAGCGACCGAACCGACCGTAAGTAATCCAATCGCCACAGACAACAACCGCAGGGCACTCAGTGGTCCAGGTTGACCTTGCCCCATCTGGTCCAGGATTCCGCCCAGCACGCCGACCACGCCACAGATGACGAGTCCGACAATGGCAGTTCGTTGACAGGCTTGTGGGTCTGGATCGGCAAGTGAGTTGGCATCCATGATTTCGGCTCCTGCACACACGGCCGAGAGCCAGCACTTGGCGATCCCTGCCGTGCAGTAAAGATACTGCACTTCGCGGTCTCTTCAGAGGATAAAACTATCCGAAATTCGCTTCGTTGGCGAAATGCCGCGCTGCATCCGCGCAAGATGGTGTGACTGGACATCGAAGACCCATCAAGTGAGGCCAGGTCGGCAGAATCGATGCAGACGCGAAACGTGTTGTACTCCTCGCCGATCACCCCAAGTTGCCCAAATTTATTGGTTGACCGCCAGGAAGTTGGCTTCTATCATCGTTAACGTGCCAGCTTACCCAATGGAAATGTTTTTGCTGGTTTTCTCAGCTTGCCGAGTTTGTGCAATTCGGCAGGTTTCACTCCCTCACTGAGGATGCACGATGTACAGCATGGTGATGATGGTTGCGGTTGCTTCGTCGGGCGATGCGGCTGCGTTCGGTGGTATGCGTGGCGGTTGCCACGGCGCGTCGGCAGGCTGCAGCGGTGCAGTAGTGGTTCATGCGGCTCCTGCGAGCTGCCATGGCGCATCGGCCGGCTGCCACGGCGGCGGTCTGTTGGCTAAGGTGAAGGCTCACTTCGCGAGCAAGCGAGGCTGCCACGGCGCGTCGGCGGGCTGCCACGGCGCCGCTCCGGCCCCAGCACCAGAATGCTGCCCAGCACCAGCGCCAGCTTGCTGCCCAGCGCCAGTTGCCGCCCCAGTTGTTCACAGCGATGGCTGCTCGCTGCCTGCAGTGGTCGGCGCTCCAGTCGTGATGCCAGCGGCGGAAGCGCCCAAGGCGATGCCAGCGGCGGAAGCGCCGAAGGCCCAGACTCCAAAGGCTGACACCAAGCCAGCGGACGCGAAGAAAGACGAGAAGAAGAAAGAATCGTAAGCACGAACCGGTTGCCACTGCAACCGCTTGACTCGCTGCAACGAGGGGTACCATAACGGTACCCCTCGTCTCATTTGGATTGGGTGCGGATATGCGTCATTGGCAGCTTGGTCTGGCGATCGTGTGGGCATGTTTGGGCCTGGTTGCAGTGTTTCGTCATTCCCTGCTCACCGAAGAACAACTCGCGACCTTTCCGATCCGTGATTGGTCAATGGCACTCGTCATCAGTGTCGTGTTTGCCACGTGGAATCTCGTACGATGGTGGCATGCGATAAACCTGCGCCGCAACGTGCCGCGTCTCCCACTACAGCCGAATCCGGATCACTCGCCTGGCTACGAATATCATCCGGAACTCGATTTCTTGAAGAATCCAACTACGCCGAGCGCCGCAGGGAGTAACGATCCTCCGCCTGCGAATCCAGATACCAGTTCACAGTCTTGAACAAGCCCTCTTCGAAGGTCTCATCCGGTTCATAGCCGAGTTCGTGGCGTGTTCGGCGAATGTCGGCGCGCGAGAATCGCACGTCACCAGGGCGTGGCGTGATGAACTTCGGCGCGAGATTCCGATCGAGAATCGCATTCAGTCCAGCGATCAGATCAAGAACCGTCACCGTGCGACCTGTGCCGACGTTGTAGACACGACCGGATATCTCCGGCACTTCCGCTGCTCGTAACATCGCTTGGACCGCATTGCCCACATACGTGAAATCGCGAGATTGCATACCATCGCCATGTACGATCGGCGACTCGCCGCGAACCATCGTCGCGATGAACAAGGCGATGACGCCACTGTACGGGCTATCGCTGCGTTGGCGTGGGCCGAAGATGTTGAAGAACCGCAATCGTACGGTCTCGATGCCGTAGGTCGCCGCAAACGCCTGCATATAGAGTTCGCCGGCCAACTTCGCGGCAGCGTAGGGAGATTTCGCAGTTGGGAGCAGGTCTTCGGTTTGGCCTCCGTCTCCGCTCGCCCCACCGTAAGCACTTGAACTGGCCGCGTACACCACCCGCCGCACACCGACGCGCCGTGCGGCGTCGAGCAAGTTGAGCGTGCCTGTCGCGCATGCCGCATGACTGACAAGCGGCGTTTCGACACTCCGCGCCACCGACGCGAGCGCGCCGAGATGATACACGACGCCGACACCGTGCATCGCTTTGGCGACCGCGGTAGA